>JAAAKL020000168.1:0-55549 GCA_010016065.2 Carybdea cf. marsupialis auct. non (Linnaeus, 1758)
ATAGGCTGCGATAACCTACGATACCCTACGATACGACATCGTATCGCAGGAAATCGTATAGTGTGAGGCCGGCTTAACTCTTTACGTTTAATTGATAATTATGTGACAAATACTATTACATGACGTCTAACTAACGTAGAAAATGTCTGTACCTATTGATTGGTTTTAGATTCTTTTTCTAGCCTATTTTTTCAAATTTTCATGCCATTCCAGTCTGCTGATTGCATTATCCCCACCCGATAGGCAGCTGATGGCATTATCCCCACCCCATAGGTAGCTGATGGCATTATCCCCACCCCATAGGTAGCTGATGGCATTATCCCCACCCCATAGGCAGCTGATGGCATTATCCCCACCCCATAGGCAGCTGATCGAGAAAAGTTGCCCAGTGGAACTGAATAGCTCATCTTAGCCTCTGCCTACTTTTTTGTCTTGGATTTAGAGGAATCTGGAGCATAATATCATTCCAGACAACACTCTGTATATCTCATTCCCAGAGAGTTTTCTTCATCGTAGTTATGTCTAAAGGAATTATGTTCATTCCACTCAAAGACCCTCTACCTGCTTCTCAGCTGCAAACTTGTAAGTCTGACACTGATGAACATTATTCACGATGTACGTTCGTAGCAAAATATATCACAACACGCATTCTGAAAGCGATAAGAGCTTCTGGGAAATAAGGGCAGCTTTCTGAAACCTAGAAGAGTTTCTTGACAACAAGGAGGTCTTCCTGATACCAAGAAGAGCATTCTAACAGTATCTTGAATACTAGGGGGGAGGAAACTCGTGTAAATGGTCACGTCTCCATCCATTTAAAGAAATAACGGGTTTAGTCTTTATCAAATTAGAACTGCACGAAGTAGCGAAAACATTTTGTTCTGAAAAGCTTTATTGTCTAACTCTCCATGGAGTATAGCGTTGTCAGAAATTTGAAGACTTTGTACTCTTAGTAGTGTCAGACAAAGAAATGCTTTTCAATGCAAAAAGGATTTTGCTCTTTCGTGCAGTTTTGTTGTCCTGTATCATAAACAAACTTGTTCAAGTTACTACGTGAAAAGTAAAGAATAAAACAGATAGATAATTACTTACTACACTAATCGTTACTGAGTTATTTAGAAGCACAGAACTAGCCAGATGGAAATTCGAGTCATATTTTATTCTGTAAACTTTAAATTCACCTGCAGTACCAAAAACATAGTATTGTAAATAATCAACAAACAAGTTGCCACCAATACTACAACTGAGAAATTTGGAACGTCGTTTCCCATTTCTTGCTACTTTACGATCGAAGAATAAAGATCTGCAATTGTCGCTACTACCAAGCTAGAGCAAACTAGAGCTACTACCAAACTAGAGCAAACTGGAGCTACTACCAAACTAGAGCAAACTAGAGGAACTACCAAACTAGAGCAAACTAGAGCTACTACAAAACTAGAACATCTGTAACGTGAGTTGCTAAATTGTGTCAATGGACCCAAATATCAGCCACCGGAATATCTCTGAAAGTCCCAGCACACTTTTGCGTAAAGCCCAACATTAACAGATCCGCAAAACTCCGAAACGCGAAAAGAAGGCTAAAAGAATGATAGGCTTTAAATGGCGTAGGCCTATTTTGTGGATTGTTGTAAATTCTTCGTACAGCTTAAAATTGATAAAGGCAAAATTTAGACGATTATTTGAGTATAACCACAGAAGGGTCCATCGACGGTACTCATTTTATTGTCTATTCTCTGCGCGTGCGTGAAAAGTGAACCGCTATAACTTTACATTTACGAGACGAATCTTTAATTTCCAGCCCCCGGCTTTACTTTTTGTTTGAGCTATGAAGAGGTAGTGTCTACCAATCTAGACACATATAAAATAATAGTTTTTAGGATTCACCACCGGACAGTTAAAATACAGCAATATCTTCTTGTTTTGATTTCGTGTGTGATGTTGCACAGATATTTGGCGATTTATAAGACTACTAGAGCATGTGGCACTCGAATTTGTTAATGTATACATTTCTGTACACCAACGTCGAACACTAGTACCCTCATTTGCAGAGTATATTTTAAACAATCTTCTAACGAATACCAACCCCACTGTCCTTTCGCCTTTTTGTCTACCCTGAAGTATGACCCCATATGTTGCTTGATGTGTTATCCCCGAAGAGTAAAAGTAGGAGTTCTTTCATCTTGTAGACCTCTGTAACATACTGTATCTTATCCTTGTTACTTTCAGTTCCCAGTAAGAATAAAGCAGATCAACGTTCGATAGAACAAACTCTGAAGGACATTCGAGAGAAAAAGAAACAAAAGACTGTAGAGCTTTCAGAGACATGATGCTTGATTGTAGCAACTGCTTTCATTACCTTCGATGCTGTGAACTTTTCTTGGTTGTATGGTTACGAGGTGATTAAGCAATTCAACGCTCGCATCTCTTAAATGTATACTGGAGTTGCCTTTTTGTTACGAGATGTGTTTATACTCGGTCTTCGTATTCATATGCAAGGCATAGATTTTCATATCGGTCTGGAAGCCTCAAATACAGGACGTACACGGAGGACGTTGTTCTGGTAGCCGTAAAGGACAGCAAGCTTAGCGCTCGTAGACGGCGACCATATGGTGGAGGATCACTTCCCTCGTTTTACTTCTGCTACGGCTAAATTGTTTAATGTTGCGACAGCCCTTTATTGCCCTGCAGAAAGCCGTCGTCTACTTGAAGTCTAAAATGGGAATATCACAATGGTTTTTAGGATGCTGTGTTGACTTGATAAGTTTGTATATAATTTGTGATAGAATATTTATAATTTGCAGATACTTTGTATTTTCGTTTTTGATTTTCAAATTTAGCTTAAGCGTCTCTCACATATTTGTAATAACTCTTCAGAGGGAACGCAGAAATATTGTATGGAGTGTTTATGCCAAGACAACTAGTACCGTAAAACCAAAGCGAGCTATTGTCACTTATTTCTTGGGCGTTATTCGACACGGTGCATATTTGCTGACACCAGTTTAATCTATAATCAATACCAACGCGGTGTGACTACTTGTTCTTTGTATTCGTTTATGGTGTATCCAGTTCATAAGGCAAGAAATTTAGCACAACGAATCGGATGATCTGATCATTTGTATTTTATGTTCAAGGGGCGGATATTTGTATTGATGGTGCTGATATGAAACTGTTACCTGTACCATCAGTTATAAAAGGATGAATGAAGTACACGTTTTTGTTGTTATAAGAAACATGAAATTTGACTTTCGCCTGACTGTTTCCTAATATCTTCATATTTTCAACCTGCAATGTTTTTTAAAAGTAAATATATCTTAGTTTAAATTTTCCACAGAAAATTCGTTTTTTGCCATTCTAATGCAAGATTTTATTTTAGAACAAGAAAGATTATAAATGAAGCCAATGCCGTGTTCACTTTCAAATGGCAATAGGAATATCTTCGATATCATCAGTCATGCCATGTCTGTTGACTAGGTAACAAGATGATGTAGATGTATTTTCAGTTTAATGCTAAACAAGATTGCTTTTCAAAAAAGGTTCCTTTTTTGCTTTACTCAGCCTGCCAATGTTTCTTAAAGGTCTCTTAAAATGTAGGTAATATGAGCCGCATGTTTCGTAAAATCATGTTTCTTATAAAACAAAAGACGTGTATGTAGTTTTAATACAAAGGGGTTTGGAATTATGTCGTACTGGTGTTTGTGGAACCTAAGATCTCTATCTGGACATTTGAACTTAAGACCTTTTAAATTGGGCCATAGCTCTTGCCAAACGTCGTACAGTGGGGTGAGTAACACGACAAAAAGTACTTTGATTTTGTCTGCAATCAGTTACGTTCAATATGTGTCGAATCCAATACGTTTCAATCGCCTCACCCTTTTGCATTAGCAAACTTCACCCCCTTTTGTGTTATATTTCTGGTAAGCGATGTTTTTAGATATTGCCTTGGAATTACCAGGTGTCAAGTAGAATTGGATAGAGATGATCCCTCACCCAAGAACATCAAGGGTGAAGGATATCAAACCATATTCTAGTACTTATCACCTTGTTCTCTAACCTTTCGTTACCGGGACACTAATGCTCTTGCACTTTACTTTATCTTAAGTGTGTGAGGTTGTTTGCCCTTGTGACTTTTAGCTTTGACCCTGCTGCCAATTTTATTCCTTGTACGTTTTCCTCATTAAAGACTCGTAGGTGTTTCTTTGTGCTACACAACCGGATCTAACTTACCTCGAGTTTTCCCTTCGATATTCTCGAAGTTCAACATGATACGAAAAATAGTTTTAACATTAAAGTAACTATTATCGCATTTGTAGCACCCAAACAGGGAGACAATAATAATGGTAACATTAAGGTAACTAACATTTCGCTTACATTAAGCAAATTGCACGTAACAGTTGAGAATCGGTTATATACTCCCCTATGTATACTTCTCCGGAAACTTATGTCAAAATCCTAAGAAACAGTATTACGTCCAGCCAAGTACTGTTAACCACCTGTCGATGCATTGCACTATGCAACATTAATGGCACTGATCTTTGCAAGTCACTTTCACGACGTTCCGTAGGCCTTCTACGTCTTCTCCAATTTGTTTTACGTACATTGAAGTAATAATCAATAACGTATTTTATGCTGGTTATTATAGATTGTTGAGATCATGTTCATCACGTTAATATTTTTTTGAATAAGTACTCCATATTTCATCACGAAAAGGTCTGCATTTTACGATATAGAATAAGTAAAGGATTTGTGATTATAATTTTAGTCTCACAACATTTTCACACATGGCTACAACAATTGATGATGGTATGAGAAGTACTGGTATTCCACCACGAAACAGAGAACGCTTTACAAACAACTTGGCTACGTGGTGAAAACGATATGTTCAGTGCAGTCTTGCCCGATACCCGAGAAATGTCAAGTTCGATCTTCTGCTTATTATCCTAAATTTTTCTCCCTTCTCAAGAAAGGTCACAATTTTTCTTTGAAGCTTGCCTGAAAGTAACATAACTTTGAGAGGATTTTTTCCCGAAATGCAATATGGGCGCTATTCAGTGCACAGTCTATTTATCGATGAAATTTTTCATTAATGAAAATTCAAAACGACACTATACAATGGCCTCTAGAAGTGCCTTGTCAACGGTAGTTTTCCTCGAAGGATTCTGGTTTCTTTGTCTTTATTCACCAACCTTGGCTAAAATAATTCTACGTATAACATAAACAGAATACTGCAAATATTACTATTCCATGGCGGCATCGAGATACACAATGACGTCAATGTAAACGATCGTAAAGTTTCAACTTGAGCTGAGAACATCTTTTTAATTCTACATACAAAAACATTTGTAAATGACACATAGCAACCAAATTTTATGTCAGAGCAACCTTCAATGTAAGGAGGATTTAGGTTTTGATCAATAACCTTCAACAAACGTCTTTTGCAACTGAAATAAATATATATTTTCTGTATGTAATTTTTGGACAGAAACGTAAAAATATGTGTGACAATGTCGGCTTCGATTGAAGTAACATTGCGAGCTTACTGTCTCAGCAACAACAGCAAAAACATACGTTATTATATCAAAAGGATACCGTATCACTATAGCTTAAGGCTAGTGGATAGATATTTATTGTGTGTCTACCGTAGAAAGTTTCTGATCCAAAAGTCTTGTATTTGGCTCTCGATGTTTTGTCTGCGATACTTGCTTCGACAGTTCCATCTATATTACTCATACTTTGTAACCCTATAATTTATGCAATATATCTTGGGAAGGCGAATTGAATTCGAAGTGGCTGATCAACAAAGAACAACTCAGGAAATAACTATTTTCTTTAACCTCTTGCAAAAACTAGGCGTGATTTCTTGGGTTGCTGTATGTCATGTCGGAATTAAACACCTCCCTCTGAGTACAAGGTGAAAAAATTTATGGGAGCGGCCAAGAGTATATGCTGGCACGAGGTATCGGGTATCTATAATTTTGTTGAGTATCGACATCGGCAATACCATATAATATCGAATTCGATGTTGTCGTAACCGTGTAAAATCTGGGTAGTGATTTATCAATATAGTAGCTGATTACGAAAAGAAACCACAGGAAATATCTCTTAATATCTTCTTTGACTTTAACTTTCTAAAACTACACACTATTTCTTGGGTTGTTGTACTTCATATCAGAGTACCACTCCCGGAGTATCAGCTAAAAATAAATTGGGGGTATCCAGGGTCGTCTACGGATTATACAGACAGCAAATTTTGGGTATCTATCATTTTATGAAGTATCGATATCGTCAAAATCATGTACTATCTAATTTGACTGTTGTCATCACCACACTGGGTAGTGATTGAATGTTCTCTTGTATTTAAGAGAAAGTAAATACCCTTGTCCCACTGGTGGACCTAACAAAACTTACAAAACGCGCTAGCAAAGTGCCTACTAGCGATATCTTGCTTGCTATGGATCAGTCAAGTATAATCATCAACTGGACTATAAAATACGGATTCATCGCAGTTCTTGTCTGCTTAATCAGTAGCGTTGACAGTCAAGTAAAACAAGAAAATAGACTCAATTTGTATATTGTTACGACGTGGTTCCTTATCACACTTGAAAGAAATCTGGTAAAATATGGAGCGCTTTTCTTGGTATCAAATTATCAATTGGTATCTTTTAATTTCAAAGCCTTTTTTAAATGTTAAATATTTGTTACGCTATTCTTTCGTTCACCTTGTTTGCAGTAGAATTTTTATTGTCCCTTTGTTTCTTACATAATTCTTTTAATTTTTGTAAAATTCCATCGCTTCGTTATATTTGCGGAGTACAACTCTGATGAGTCTGCACGGAAAAAAGCTTTTCATTTGGATAATATGAATGCGTTATTTCTGGCTATTCTGAAGTTTTGTACCACTAATAATCTTATCTTTTAATTTGTGATAAAAGAAATAAACATAGAACAGGCATTTAAAAAATTTTAAGACAGCTGTTTCTGATAAGAAATTCTCCATGCAGCGCAATTACGGAATGAGGGGGAGAGTCTGATAGATTGTAGACACAAGACGAGATCGATAGCATTCAGTCGTCAGAAAGAGACAATGTTTCGCTGCCAGTTACATCTTGGACTATTACTACCGCAAGCTCCTGCTCGGCTTCAGCATTCAATAACACAGGTAGTGTGTATAGATTCTTTGCATTGTGTTAAAACCCAAACATGTGGGCTCTATCCAGGTCTACTAATTTATTAATTTGATTATACGTGTTCCATTGGTATCCGTGATTTCTCTATTAAATAATGAGGTAGCCAGGATATCAAAAATACGAGTCACCTTGGGCTACACGTGAGAGAAACATCTACGGGTTGTCAATGCAGTTTACGTAAATCATGGCTATCAAGTAAATTTGATCTTTATAATATAATTTTTGATTACGTGAATGTTTCTGTAAATTAGCGACATTGTCTCTTTTCATCATCACGGAGAGCTGATGGTTTCGTTCACGAACATAAGAAGTGCAGTGACGTAAAACGGCTTGGGCACAAAAGGCTACAAAGCTATTTCACTGTTCTATTTTACGTTGCACCGCGATCAGAAACATCTTTCGCTAGTAAACTAAGCATTTGTGAAGTGCCAGTTGCAAACTTCAGCGGATGAAAATACATTCCCTTGAAATTTGCTGTTCCAAGATATTAAAAATTTCGTGTCGTGTAGTGTCATGACGTGTCATGTACCCATTTGTACCGTTAACACATAGTCACTTACCATCGCCACAAAAGTTTGTGTAGCGTGCCACATTTAGCAACGACGTCGAGTAGTTAGGACGGAGTATCAACACATATTCACTTTATGAACAAAGGCACAGAACGAAGGCTTGATGAACTCAACCAAAATTACCTCCTAAGGTCTATAGTTTCAGGGAAACATGAAACATTACAAAATATTTACCCTTGAAAACATGCTGTCATATTCTAATACAAAACACATTAAACTGAGCACCCTTCACTCCAATAAGTTTACAGTTGCTTTCTAGCCAGCTAGATATTTCAACAACTAGCTATAAAATATACAAAACTAGCAATTTATATACCAAGCCCACTATACAGTTTAGTCACAAAAATACATCGTTGACGTACGCCATTTACTATCAAAACTATAAACTCACGTACTTTACACTCAAAAATGTACCACTTCAACATTTTACAAATATATCACATGGCATACTCATTACATTAATGATATCGGTCACACATAATAATATACCTATAGCCTGAGGGTTTCAGCCCGATAAGGCTAATGTAAGTATAACATCCAACTAACAGACTTTGGATATTAAAGTCATCGCTGAACACTCTGCGAGCTGTTTCTTTACCGGTACATGAAGCAGGACTTGGGCTAGGACCATCGATAGGTGGTAGAAGTAACTGCACCAGGGCCAGGGGCCTACAGAACCACCGCGTAAGTTCGGTGTTGTATGTGGGGATATTCATCGTCTATGGTTGTTGATATTATATAAGATGTTATATAAGACGAAACAAAGTATTGCCTTAACTTAAGAGCCATAAATTGACATATTGAATCTACAAACCTAAGCGAACAGAACCTACTAGTAGTTCCAAGGATAGTCCGACTGTCAAACGTGACAGAGGATCAAGTCTTCACAGGGCGGAAGTTGAATGGGGTAGGTTGTATTATGCTAACGTAATATGCTATTATGAAATGCTAACAACGATACGAACGCAATAGCGCCGACTTGCTATTAAAAGAGCCTCATGAACACAACCTAGACGACGGCAAACCAAGTAGCCGCAGTCATTGAGGCTCACCATAGGAAGTGATAATCAAAACAAAGACATCAAAAAAGAGAACCTTTATCAAAAAATTTGAAAGTCGATGTCGGCAATGTACTAAAATAACGTGTCATTTCGCCATGATCCAGTATGCACATGTGGAGTAATAACTGAATGCGCGAACTTTCGCGAAACGAGGGTATATCATTTAGATTTATTCATCATAAACACAACCTGCCATAACGTCCGTATACCTATGACGACAATGAGAATAAAACCGTCCTGTTGCAGTGAGAAGGGAAGCATCATCTACGCCCGTGCACAATTTACGATCAATACGTATTTCTTAAACTCAAATAGCACACCATACATATGAATTAGAAAATTATCTTTGGAAAATATTAGGTCCCTCAAGGTGGTGATATATCATAAAGGGATAAACGCATGTCCGTATAAAAGCTACATGCAATTGAAATTGAAGCTAAAGTTCGAGTGTTACAGAAGATTTAGAGCTCTAGTCCTCCTTTGTGTTCCAGTTACCATACATGGCATTTCTTGACAGGATTCATAGGAGAACCCTTTTGACACTTGAAAGCCTCGCTAAATTCGTTTGAATTTGACATTACGCCAATAACCCTGAAATGGTAAAAAAACACGATTAAATTTGCGCCTAGCTGAAATAATTCGGAAGCCATAGTACTGAGACGTATGCAAACGCGGGTATCTAACACATTCTTCGTTACAGATCTTATCTTTTCGTAGGCCATGCATGCCTCTAATTGCCATCTCTGCCACCAACATGCCAGACAAAATGCGACATATACTACGTAAAACGCTCGAAAGCATGCTCTCGACCCTTGAGATGACAAATGCAAATTACTTCCGGGCGGGTGATTTTTTGTAATTTTGCTGCCTATCTCCCTTTAATTTAACGCATACAATAAATAAAATGTCCGTTTTCAAAGAAAAGGGGTCTTCACATGATTTGCAAAGATAATGAAGATATATTGTCTGATACTTTAAAAACCTTGAAGAGATGTAATGATATCTTTCTTGAGTCAATGATACCACACCCTTATACTTTTCTACCTCTATTACAGGGCTAGAACAATCAATTAATCAATCAACAATCAAACAAACAATTATGGCCAGACAACTCTGTTTTCTGGTGTAGGCGGTGCAATATTTCCAGTGTGCTCATCCATATGCAAATGTCTATTTCATATCCTCAATTTCCATATTTCCCCTAAAATCTATCCCTTTCATTTCTTCTCAACTTCATTCTTAGAAATTGCTTCTGGTGTTAGTACCAATATTTACTCCGTGCATCTTTCCATTCTTTACCTCCAATTCTACCCTAAAGCACAAGTTTTCTAAGACAGCCACAATCTGTTCCCAGTTTCAATCACTATCTTCTATCTTATTTCCATTCTCCAGAATCCTCACCCCATACAAGTTAAATACATCCCTAACATTTCACCACATACTTACGTTTTCCGGTGACAACCTGGTTGGGATGGCAAATAGTGAAAGAAAAAAACCAGGAACTTAGCGACGGTTGGTAAATTTCTGGCAAACTGTCTTTGACTTGAGTATAGTAGGGTAACATCGGAGCTTTTTCTACACTACACTACTTATCGGATTTGCGAAGAATAGCAAATAATATTGCATATTTAAACTCGATTAATTCGGCTCATAAACATTACCATTGCCTCAATTTCTTTTCACAAATACCGCGTACTACTAAATGAGTAACTGCCAATGAATCCCAATAGTAAAACGAGAAAAGTGAACTAATGTAGAAAGGACATACCTATATTTTGAAGGAGTATGGTGGTCTGTAGCGATCCTTTGAATAGTTGCAGCTTTTCTATTAATAACACACCACAGCTACAGAAAAAAATTCAACAAATTATTGACGCCGGAAAAGTACACAAGATGCTAATTAATAATCGATCAAGATATATATGATCTAACGGTACAAGTATAAAAACATGAAAAATTGAATAGCCAATTGGATGCACCCCCAAATTCTTCTGTTTATCAATATTAACAAGCAGTTTGCCCATTTATAGTTTTAATGTAGGAGTGGGTTGTCCTTCTCTATCTTAGTCGGCAGACATGCCATTCACTGTATCGCAGACAAGGTAAGCGATGTTTCGGATTTTCTTACTTCAGACGCACTTACATATCCAGTTTCGTCTTAAGGCGAACGATCATCTGTCTGTTCGAGCGTCGTCTTAAGGTGAACGATCATCTGTCTGTTCAAGCGTCGTCTTAAGGCGAACGATCATCTGTCTGTCCGAGCGTCGTCTTAAGGCGAACGATCATCTGTCTGTTCGAGCGTCGTCTTAAGGCGAACGATCATCTGTCTGTTCGAGCGTCGTCTTAAGGTGAACGATCATCTGTCTGTTCGAGCATCGTCTTAAGGCAAATGATTATCTGTCTGTTCGAGCGACGTCTTAAGGCAAACGGTCATCTGTCTGTTCGAGCGTCATCTTAAGGCGAACGATCATCTGTCTGTTCGAGCGTCGTCTTAAGGTGAACGATCATCTGTCTGTTCGAGCGTCGTCTTCAGGTGAACGATTATCTGTCTGTTCGAGCGTCGTCTTAAGGCGAACGATCATCTGTCTGTTCGAGCGTCGTTGACTCTCGTTGTATTTTTCCCGCGAGTTATTGTGTCAATAAAAACAATAAATGTAATATAAAAAATGTGCAAATTTGGGCTTTTCCTACTTCTCTGTATCGAAATATACAGATATACAGAAAATAATGTCTCTGTTACGTGAATAGCTGGGCCATTATGAGACGCAGTACAGTAAGGCTGCTTATCAGTCATTGCTACCTGTCAAAGCAACGCGATTCGTGTTAGCAATTTTACGGCAAAGGATTAAAAACGGGAAACGATTCTTACCCTGGCAAACCCAAGAAAGAAAAGCTGGTCGTCGGACAAGTGTTGAAGTCCAGGCAAATTGTTGTGTACCCAGCGTTTCCTCCTCGACTTCCTCATTTCTTTCATAGCTTCGTATGCTAATTTAACTCCTCCATTGTCTGCAATATTTTCACCAGCTGTAAGGTTTCCGTTTATCTAAAGAACGTAATGAAGAAATAACCGGACGTTATAACGGACGTGACTAGCGACAAGGCAATAAAAATCGTCAATAAAATGGACAGCTAGAATAAACCTGGAAAACTACTACAAAAATTCCGCCCTTTTCTTTATTTCACTGACTTCCTAGGAGCCACGTGGAGGGTCACGAAGGAAGTGGCCCAGCCGTAACAAGAATATCAAAGGCCACAAGGAAATCGGAAAGGTGGCGCGTCGCAATTATTTATTTGTATGCATTTAGTTATTCCTTTATCTCCTTCCTCATATGCACGTTACAATAAAAACTCCAAGACGACATCCTTAAATCTTACATTGCATAAAAAAAATTGGTCCAAATTTTCCGGTCTTCAGGTTGGGTCATATTACTTTTCATCAATGACAACATTTGTGAGGCTTGCTAAACGAAAGATGCAACTTAACAGTAAGTGGCTCATTTCATCACTTTAAAACTATTTGTCCTTTCATAAAACATATACAAAATAAGCCTAATTCCAGAGTCGAAAAAGTGTGTTCTTTCAACACACTTTTGTGACGTTGTTAATATTGCAATACTCTTGGCATTGCAGCACTCCAACATGACACCAGTCTCGAAGGCATTTGATTGGAATATCCGAGAGAAACAAAACTTTCCACGACGTCATTAATAAAGTCACTGATTTAGGGAAATACTAGATTGTGTGCTATGGAGAGGAAATATTTCGCTTCAATCTATGATAAATTGGATCATTTATGGGGAACGTGGTCAGATATTGTTATCGGCGAGTGGAGTGCACACTACGTGAATTTCTGACATATGTTTGTAACGTTTCCTTTTGCAACAGTGTGGCGTGCTCAAATTTGTAGGTAATCGAACGGAAGTTGCATGAGTTGCAACAGGGTAGATGGCCAGGACTACCTGCAGTGTCCCCTACAAGAATATGGTTACGAAGCAACAAAATGCAAACTTGTAACAATACGTACATGAACTCCATATTCAGCATAATTAGAGTACTGTCTCCGAATACAATCAGCCTTCTTTTTGAAATTATTTTCAGACATTTTGGTCCACCAAGAATCGTAGTTCCCAATTCCATCATACTTCCGTCCTAGAGCGTAAGAAAAACTATTCTTGTTCAGATCAATCTATCGACATAACGATCTATCTAACAATATAACAATTCGTCAACTATATATCTCTATCTATCAATCTATATATCTGACTACCCATATGCCTTTTACATACGGCTACAATATGACAGGAAAGACTTCTGACCAACAAACGCTTCCAAGGAAATGCAAACGAGATACACCAAAAGCTCCTTGAGGCTTAGAACCATTTTCATCAAAAGCGACCACTATGTGAATACAGGACAACACTGTTATGTCTTGCTGCGGCGAGCAGAAGTCAGATGTAATGTCGGCTCTTTCGCAGACAATGAAGAGATGTCCACTCTGAGGTGATCTCCTTGACCATATTCCCTTTATCGCTATGTTTTGTTTACTGGATTGCCCACTGCAGCTATGCCAGTTTAATAGCTAGCTCTCCTTATAGCCATGTCCACTCAATAAAGTTGTACCTAGGTTTGTTTCAAGCCACCGTCTGCGTTCAAGAGACGTCGGGCTATTGAAAATGTCTTCATTCTGACAAATTATAGCATGGTAGTTGATACTCAACTAATTGAAGAGCCCGACAGAAAGCATTAAGGTTACACAAACGAACAAAATGATAATGACGTGGGATCCAGCTGCTACTGAGTGGAGAGGGAAATCCTCGTCTATGGATCAAAGCTCACAGATTTGGCGCCAGATCACTACTCCTTAATAATCGAAATCAGTACAATTTGGAACAACGGATACACTGGGGTCGACCTATAGGCTGACATGTCCAACACACACCTTCACTGATATTGTTGGCTAAGACGTAACCATCTGTGCATCCCAAGGTAACCGAAGAACGTGGAAAATTATTTTTCTGATTCATTTACCTTTATCATCGAATGCGTGGGTCAGCTCATGTCCTACCACAGTTCCCATTGCACCAAACTGCAGAGCCCTATTGAGCAAATAAATAACCTTTTTATCAAAGAAAAAGGAAATCCACAGTAAAAAGAAAGGGTTTGTTATAACTAGCGTATGCATCTCGAAATCAAAGTTGAGTAATGTACATGTATTTATCGTTTCGTTTTTGGCTCCATCCCTCTACATCCAGACGACATAATCCGTTACCTTCCTAGTGTTACCCCCAACTATATTTTAAATCCCCTTACATGTAGTGGATATCGGAACCAACTATTTACCACTGTCATACTACAAATGACTAACAGCACTCCTAAGGTACTCCGACCTACTTCACTTTAGAAAGAATCATCTGGAAACTGGTATTTGAAACAATAAAATGCAAGGGCAGATGGCACTTGACCTCGATTTTCTATTTCAAAATAGGTCATTTCAGAGAACTCTGAATGCGGAGGGATAGTGATGACGTCACAAATAAAAAAAATTTTGGAAATAGTACGATTTGACTCCAAATATCTAAAGGCAAGCATGGAATAGGCAGTTTCCCAAAATAGCAGACCTTTAGTGTTTATAGTGTTTAAACTAGAGGCGTTTGAATCTCAAAAATCTCTGGTCAAAACTCTGTTCATATTCCTTGCTTCCTTGAGTTCGGAACCAGCATTAAATAATAGGGTTTTGTTAGAGAGGCTCAAAACTTTGAAACCTGATGTCTGCGTGTTGGGAAAGGGCATTACTCTCCATTTTGGCCATTGGCGTTCTCACTAATAGGGTAACATGAAAATGGAGTTTTTTCCCCATAATTTAAAAATGTTCAAAATCGTGACGTTACACTTTCCCAGCGCATAGCTACTGTAATCTAGTGACATCTAGTAACTACTGCATGTTGTATACCGAAAAATTTGTACCCAGAATAACAAAACTGCAGAAGGAAGATTTCATAAACACGAGCACGTAAGATAATGGGAACAAGGGGTCATCATGATTCTATAAAGAGGCCGTTCAACCCATTGCAACTATTGTGATCAACATTTATTACACGAAATTAAAGCGCTGCATCACTTACGTCGGAAATGATGAATCGATGAAGGGCGGCTGTAAAATAGCTGCTGGAAACACTGCAACACAATAATAACATAATCACACGTTTACATAGGAGGTCATTTTGGAATCATCATTAAAAATTTATCTAAGCTAAAAAATCAACCAATGTCAGAAAACCTACCACATTCTTAGCTAAAGAAGCTTACCATTATTACTTATTAAAGAAGACTCAATCAGTTTGTTACGACACTCTACCGTGTTTACTAAGTCTACACTAAGTCTACAATACAAAAGTTAGAAAGATAACTGGAATAGAACTGCAATAAATTGCCCAATGAGCCTACTGGGATGAAAAACCTTCTAATATGAAAAGAAGGAAGGGAGGAATTCCCTGAAAAACATTTACTGCTTAATGAAATAACTGTGTTGTGTTGTAATGTATTGAGTTACACACTGCAGGAGAGATGAAAATTTGGTTGGCCGTGCAACTGCCTTAAGCAAATGCGTCAGTAATCAGAGTTGGGAGACCCGGCCGACGAAATCGTAAATGCCATTGGCAAGATGTTGCTGAGAGTACCATGAATTAAAATACACAATCAAAAACATTTGCATAGAACATTACATCTTTTGCATCAGATTCTAATATCAACTAACACGATTTCAATTTTCAAGGTGATCATTTTGGGGGGTTTATAAGTCCCTTTCTGAAAGAAAATTTGACAACGGGCTACCGAAGCAATTCGAGTCTTCCTTAACTACCAAAGTAATTTGTTGTGTGTAGCTGATTTACACCTATAAATAACTTCAGCTTGGCCAAAATAAATAAGTACAAACTGAAACAGAGCATTTTCAATCTTTGTCTACAAGGCTCCAATGCGCATCATAAACAACATCAAAGTCATCAGTAAAAAAATCTACGGAAACGTTGAGACTTCGGCATGTGGGCAATATGATACCGTTACACTTACTGATTTTGTTCTCCGAAGACGAGTAGAATGCATTGACGACTGCCGGGCATGTATTCCATCTTTGTAAATAAATAGAAAAAAACCACACAAAGTAAACAAGTAATCATCTTCATCTTCCTTGTTGCGATAATAACCACGTAACATCAATGACCATCAACAAAACACAAATCATCAACAATTGTACCATTATTATTTATCACTACTAACGTTTCTCATCATTAACGATTGTTATCAACCATCTGTACACGTCTTTACTAATTGTCATCACTACCATCATCCTCATTACCATTATCAACCATTAAAGATTGACCTTCTCCTGTTTCTTCTTCTTTCAGCGTCTTCTCTTCGTTACGGGTTGGAAGCGAGGACCATGTGTGTCCATTTGTCCTGTCTATGACATCTTCTCCCGTTGCAAAAACACTTCTCATATCCTCCTTACCTGATATTATTAATGCCGAGATATCTCTTTCGCTTCAGACCGTGTTAAAAAAAATAGGATACACATGCGCCACGGAAGATCGGATAAGTAGATGGCAGAAATTGATGTCAAAAATCCGCCTTCTCGTAGAATTGTATTTACTGTTAACTTCTGCAAGTATTCCGTTACTACGATAGTAGAGTCAAACGGTGACCATAGTATCTTAATTTCCATTTCCTATAGTTTAAACACCAAAGTCTTACTGTTAACTTTTGATCTGCTATGAGTTTGGAAATGTAGGGCAACGGGATGAGAGAAAAGGGTACAAATACTGATCATAGTATAGGATCGAAGGCGAGGTCACATAGGAATTGGCGTATGATGGAATATTCAAGTCTATGGTTTCGTATGAAGTTAAGGATAATCTGTGACTATGGTTAGACAAATAATGATACAGTCTTACCGAAAAGTAACATTCTGTCTATAACAACCACTTTCGAATAACTAATAAAATATATTTTGAATGTTGTATAACTTCCTGTTGTTTGAATACCGTTACTAATAGATATTGAATAAACAAGAGGCGGTTCTGGAGAAACTAAATACGCTTTCCTTTTCATAAACTAAGTAGCAAGTTCTGTCTTACGTAGGAGCGCGAGGGATGAGTGTTCGAAATACTTGAAAATTCGTCGAGTGGGTCGAGGCGGTAACTGTGCATTGAAAGTTACTATTTCAAAGCTGATGACACACGAGGCTACGCAGTAGACAGCTATGAAATACATTCCCAAATACCTAATTCTCGGTGGCATATATGATTGACAGCCTGATAAATGTCACGTGACCGTAGACTGCCGTACCTTAAAGACCACGCTAGTTTTGAAGTATTCCAGCTTGCATTGGACTGATCAGAATGGAGATAATTGATCACATACCACAAAAAGAAATAGCGTTGTCAGGAACTCGTGTCCTCCTTCACAGTAGCCATAATACATCAATTTTGAAACGAAGAAAAATGATGAACCGATCAGATTTGTAAAGTAACCGAAAGACGCTCGCTATGATTACAATAGTACGCTTTGCTGGCAGCAGCATGCTTGTTATACAGTTGTTTAAAGTTAGCTACAAATGCAGCCACGCTTGCTTGCTACAAACTAATATTAAGTGGCGTAGGGTATCACTTTGGACCAGGCGTGCCGCAAAAATAGTTTTGTCACGATTCCCTTATCATGCCAGGTACATCTATAGAAGTACTGTTTTGTCTTGGAAAGACTCTCCAATGCAAATCTATCTTTCTATCTTTCTCGATAAACTTAGAAATAACATTATCATAAAAGGATGCCCCAACCTTAAGCAATGAAATATCCCCCCTCTGGGTCAAGTCATTCGATTTCTATTTTCAGTCAATGCGTGCTCTTTTTCGACAGCACGCCTTGGGACCTTTTTGACTGCAGATATTTGTACCTAAGTCGTACTGCCTCCCTATGATTCTATTGTTTTCACTGACGTTGAGCGTCGTAGCACGCCTTGCCTCAACTGAAGCTGTACAGAGACTTCAGCACAGAAGAGCACATTGGTATGTTATTTCTATACAGACTTAACAGAAAATAGGATGGGGATATTGAGTGGCCTTTGGTTTTGAAAAGAATTTACCAAATGAGGAGAAAAGCAACATGGTGCACACATTACTACATTTTGATGTCATGAAGAGACTAGCAAATAATGAAAGAACCTACAAATATTTTGGGTTCTATATCCATGAGCGTGCGGCGCACGCCTAGCACAGCTGGAGAATACGCCTCTGCTAATGCTTCATCAGTTGAACACGACTTTATGCAGTTGACATATACGGTAACATATTGAGATCTAAGTGTTGGCGAATCGATGCTTGCGTTGTTACTCACCTTCCTCTTATTCGACGACCACGCAGAAAAAGCCTCAGTTCTTTCCTTCTGCTGAAATTTCTCACCCTCATATAGTTCCCGAAATAGTCGTTCTTTTTGATAACCAACTATATGAATATTGACAGAAAACGAGAAATATTGCAATAAAAGTATAAAATCCCAAACGAAATACATAGAGTATAAGATAAACCGTTGGCTTCTACTAGGATGCTGGTTATAGGCATTGTGTTGTGATAAGGGTCTCCAACAGTACAGCACAAACCGATGAAGAACATAAGTCTACTTCTCGACTATTTCACCCTTCTTTTAAGCTCTCCAAGCCGATGCAGCTGATCTTGCAAGCAATTTCCAATACCGTGTAACCGAGACCATATCTGATAATCAGTGCTACAAGTCGTTCGGTTAATTAGTATCGTAAACGTACTTAATATAGTGTTTTAAAATGTGTATATTACAGACCGAATACTCAACAATGATTCAAAGCAAAATTTGACTTAAAAATTGTAACTAACAGGAGGCCGCTAATATGGTAGCGGCAACTAACATTCCTTTTCCTACTGGTCTGCTGTAGAGAGCTGACCGTTGGTCTACTTATGGGCATCAGCTTTTGTTTTACTTAGTTCCGTTTTACTCAGTTCCGTATTACTTAGCTCCACTTACAAAATTGCTCTCGATACTGACTAAATATTGTCGATATCATCTATCATCGTCCCATTGTTGAAGAATTGCTCAATAAAATAGCAAATCATACGTCAGTTGACTTATACTTCAGGTTTACTTAATATTTTTGATTTACGTATGGTACCATGTCTCTTATATGCCAGTGTCGACCAGAATAGTTTAGTGGAAACAAAACAACGAAAAAAAAAGAACAGGAGGAGTATCTTGTTGTTGGAGGTCACTGATTGGTACTCAGACCAGTCCCAAACGTAAGGACGATACGTATCCTACTGCGCCTGGTTGCTCTTATATCGTGCGTCGTCAATTTAATCAATTATTGTTATCTATACATTATGCGCGTATGGCTCGCATTAGAAGGAAAGCATGGAAAGGTTGTTTTGATCGTTAACTTGCAGTCTTAATTTATGTGCTTCTTTTACCAGCCTTTCAAATCTCATCTACCAACAGCTACCTCAAATTGACCAAAACAGATATACAGCAGGCCAAAGCCACTACTAGGAACGGGGTTACCCTTCGGATGACAATCTATTCATGCTTGCTATTCGTGTTACTCATGCTAGCAGTCCCCTCTCTGTCCTATCTCTCGAAACATAGTTTCCCACTTCACGAGAGCACATGACAGGTATACACAAGGAGTGCCACCAATTGGTGACGTAAGCCTCAAAGTAAGCTCATTGATCCTTGTAAGATACAGTGCACAGATTTAGTAAAAAGGCCAACAAACCTGATTTACCGATCCACATTTATGCAAACAAAATACACTGCAATGCTGGCATTTAGTTCACTTGGACATCACTTCATTCGAACATCAATCAGAAAACAATATTAGAGCTTTTCAATAGCAAATTGTAGCAAACTTCCTCCATTTAAATTTATCTTACATTTGAGAATAAGCACGTATTTAAGATAACATAACTGTAGAATGCAGATATAGGTATCTTACCCCTTTGTAATATTTTGTTATCTTCTTATCCTTTAGAATCCAGTCAGGGTATGCAACCATGGGATGAATTTTTTTCGCCTGAAATAGGGCAAACGAAGCTCGTCATGCAAATTAACAACTGACCTCCGAATGGTCAAGTACAAAGTAAAAAACTCTTCAAAAAGAAAGGCAACTAGGAGTCTACTGATAAAGAGAACATTGCAAAAGAAAATGGAACCAAACCTACCAATACTAGATTATAATCGGTCGGGGACACCTCTCTTAATTGGTTACCAATCACAGAGATTAGTTTTTCCAAACAACAGCTTGGCGTTTCACAACATATTAACTTTAAGATTTACTTTCAGCATCACAAGGCCTAGAAAATTCTTGCTCTTTTACGGGGCAATTCGGGTCAGCTCTGTACTCTTGGCATTAAAATTAATTGGTTTAAAATTAAATGGCTCTGATTGGTTACCAATCACCAAGATTAGTTGAGATTTACTTTTCAGCATCACAAAATCAATGTAAATTCTCTCCTTTTCTACTCCTTAATGACGTAGTAGAGTAACAGCGAAAACAAGGACAGTAACACTCGTGAAAGTTCTGCACACGGTGTAATCGATGTATTGACTGAGCATCACAAAGTCGTCATTCTACAACCTGATTAGTTGGAGATTACGGACCTATAAGCCTTACAAATAACTGAACGTAAGTCTTCATGATGCACAGAAAAGGGAAAGAAATCTTTGTTTAGTTTCTTTTAATCAACTATTTTCTTCGTGAAAGCCATCAGGCCTTTCCTTTATCCATCAATAGAAAGAATGATAGCAAACGTTAGATTACGGCACTATGTGACCTCCTTAAAAAAATAATCAAATCTTTTATGTCATCAAATTATGTGTCTGATGTTGTTTATACATTGACGATTTCCTATCTAAGACTGGATTTTCTAGTGAAACCCTTTTACGATAACTTAAAAGTCATTTCCACTTGGTGGACATATCGATGTCATCAAAATATTCCGATGCTTCACATGTGCAGTAGCCAGGCATTGCGTAATATCTTGACATTTTCTTCAACCTGTTCAAGGCCGAAGCCACTACTAGAAACAGGGTTACTTTTCCCCTTCACGGATGACAATCTATTCATGCTTGCAGTCTCCTCTCTGCCGTATCTCTCGAAACATAATTTCCTGCTTTACGAGAGCAGATGACAGAGAGCAGTACCTCAGGGATCGAGGAAGGCAAGCTTGTTCGTGAGTAGAATAGTTAAAAATAGTTCTAACTATCAATGCTTTCAGATAAAAAATATTTAACAGATTCGAAGCTGCAACAAGCGTTCAGTTGTGTTATGCGATAATTTGTTGCATATGCACGCTCTCATTTTTGAATGGATATGCACAAAATGGAGGGGTATGGGGAATCAATACTCACTGAATATTGTTTGAATAACTGAATATTTACGAAACTCCAAAGTTGAAACAAACTCAATCGTATTCTGGTGTGACTGTATCGGTGTAGCAAAGCCTACTAGCTCATCCCAAGGATTTCAGGTAAACGCAATTTAAATGAGAAAATATGCATATCAATAAAGACAGTATAAACAGATATGCAAATATTAAAAGCGAGTTATACATCTATTGTATACTCGATTGACACCACATTTATCTTCAAATCAGTGGAAAGTTTGATTCTAAGGCTCAGACACTATAGCTCAACCCAGGTTCAATAATTCACTTCATTACATCACTAAGATTTCGATTTTTTCACAAGTCCTTTGAGAGCTTACCCTTGTTTAACGTACAAACCACCAAGAGTGACAATTTACCATATAATAACTTCAAGATTGTTACGACTAATGTCATTGAATGGGAATGTTCTTAGATGTCTACCCAGTATTGTAAATATCACTCGCCCATTTCATTTCCTATCCTGCTTTAAGTGCTAGCGCTCTCACTCAGCAATCAGTCAAGGTTTAATTGTGTTGCACTACGGACAAGATCGGAGGAAGAATACAGGTCACCTTGATGTTTTCCGCCTAACGAACATTCACCTTACGGCGTCAAAGGGAATAAACCCTTGAATGAAAAAACCTCATTAAGGGTCTTAAGCTTTGGAGATCCTTAAGATCAGTGCTCAAAATAAGAAATTCTCGGCATTGTAACACTAGGATAGTTGAGGAGTACTCCATGAAGACCATCATTGTACAATACCTTGTCACCTGCAGCCGCTCTAGTCTTGCCATCCATCCACTCCAAGCCTTTTAAATTCTTTAAAAATGCATTTCGTATAGCCTTGATCATATTCTGTGCCTGAAAACACAAAATAACTCCAGAAAAGTAATCACCAAAATACACATAAATACATTTACCGGACGCTATAACACTAGGTAAGATATGGGAAACTTGAAATCCTTAAAGCTGCAAAGAACTTTCCTCGTGATATTATGTTGAAGAACGTAACTCCAGTGAAAAGTTGTAATGGAAGTGTTGAACCTTTATATCGGTAAGGGTAGCTAGGAATGGGTATGGGATATCGATGCGCCATCCACGTTTTTTGGTGTGAAAATATTTTAACTTTATAACCATGTTTTCCCATAACGTCTAATTTGGCTTCTAACTGGAAGGCAGAGAAGCGTAAAAAGATTACTAACACACTAGGCAATAATAAATGTTGAAATGCGAGCAAGGTGTGTGATGTAAAATACCAATGAAAAGTCTGATTCACAATAAGTGATGGTAACTCCCATTGTATTATTCAAGTTGGGCAAAAGAATACCAGATATGTGGCTTCTGTTACGAACGGAGCAAACGGTTGGCCTCTGACTATAATAGAATCTATGCCGAACTTAACAAGAAAGCTATTGATTCATGTTTGCTCACATGTACGCCCAAATTCTTCTTAAGGGCAAAGGTCACTGAAAAAGGGCCGCTATCCTTTCGTATAAACTGTCATGTCTTTAGACAAAGACAAAGAGGTCTTCTTGCATTTACATGAAAACAAGCCTGCAGAGCTCCTGGAAGACAGGAGCAGGGTGTTATAGGGCCCAACCTATATTCTAGGGAGACCACCGTCCCCTCTAACCATCTAGGGAAACCCACTGGACCTTAGTCACTTTATTATCCCCAACAAATTATCTAAACACTAAAGGTAGTGACAATTCTTACAATTATATTATTCCTCATGTTAAACTTTGAATTAACGTAGAGACGTCCAACTGCCATGTTGAAGACACTGCCACTTGCCACACCCAGGCATGTTTTCCATCTTGGTGCTGCTACTTTTGTTCCGAGGTATACATTTGTAAACCTTTGGTAGATATCACGCGTGCTTGTGGTCCCAAAGTGTCCAAGGAAAACCACCGCTTTCCATACAAAGTAATTAGCTACAACCCTAAAGGATTTTAAGAATCGATTAAAGTAAGCAGTTCAATAAAGTCAATCGGGCTAGTCTTTCACTCAAGCAAGACTCAACACACACAAGCGAGACAAAATACGTGGGAAAAAATAAATTGTACGCCCATGGGACAACCCCCTTCCAATCATTGCCTGACAGTGAAATACGCAACATCAGTGCTCCCAGTTATAGTTTCGGAGACTACGGAATTGCGTTCCTCGGAATGGGATAATAAACTATACGCGACCTATAAATCTATAAGACGCTATTTCACTCAAACCAAATCTAGACATCCCATGAAACATGTTGGCTTGAAAACTGGAAACCCCAAAGACACATAGGTCCACTTGAGAAATATAACGGGCACGCTCTATTCAAATCAGCACACAAGGAGTAACAAATACCGTTTTACCTTCCCAGCCACATAATAGCTATCAACCTATCAACACCAGAAAAGCCAAGCTTTAAAAAACTGCTATCTACGAGATTAATACTAGCAAAATATGAGGGTATGCAAAAGTAGATGGGAGCGTTTGCGGGAAAAGTATCAGGGGTTCAAAACGTTTAACAGAATCTTTGCAGACAACTTGCGTAACATTCTTCTGAATGACAACCTTGTCGCTTAAGTTTTACTTGTCATTAGTGACTACACAATCAAACATCGACGTTGGTGCACCTATTGTCATTGAAACTATAAGATGTTCCCGACATACTTAACTACCATGACAGGAATCACGCCATTGATAGGCTTACCTTTTATCTGTTCGCTTGAGGAGATTTGAAAGATCCGCGAAAAAATTTTTATTTTCCACGAGCACCACAAATTCTTTGTCCCTCTCTTTCTTCCTCGATACAAGACCAACAAAGCTTTCTACGATAGCTTGTACTCCAATCTAAGCAAAAGGTTATACATATACTAAGTACATTCAAGTTTGATAATGATCACTTGATATAAATAATGACGATAGATGAAATGGAAAAAAACAATATTACAATTATAAGCCGCATGGCTAAGGGAGTGTAGCAAAAACGTTATAGTAATGGCACCGCAAGGGCAATATGTTTGATATGGCTGGTGGAAGAAGACTGATGAATGTAGACTAGTAGAAGAATGGTGACAGGGAGAGGGAAGGACAGGAAGGGCCAGGTCAAATGTGGGCGGGCATCTATGGAATAGATACATTAAAAGAACATGACAACAGCGACTAGAGTATGAACAAAGAAATCAGATTAAAGCACCCAACAAACGTGAGGATCAACCACAATGTGCAGAATAAGTGAACAAGGAGTAAAATAATTTGCAACAAATATACATGCGAAGGGAAAAGAGGGTAGCCGTTAAATTCAGGGGCCTAAGTTAAAACCTATAGAATAACAATAATCAGCAGAAAAAGGAACTACCTACTTCGATTTGCAGCCTAAGTCAATCACTTTATGGCAGGCTCAAAATAACACACTTCCCATTACTACAGTAATACCCATTGATATTTCTGGCATCACTACGATCCATCTTTAGACTTGGAGCTTCTTAACTTGAAATATGTCATGGGCTATAATACTAAGGGAACAGTAGTGACTTACCACCGGGCAAATTGTTACCGGCCATGGCTATCAACATCCATTGACGTTCAAAACAAAGTTGTCTAACCGCCTCTCACTATCACGAAACAAACCAGTACTTTCTGATTTCTCATGTCGATGTTGCCTAGCAAAGCTCGTAAGCTAACCACGTTGAGTCTTCTTACAAATGAACACAAAGTTGCTAAAAACGTTCTTGTTACAAAACAGATGCGACAACGCATAAAACAGCAACACTCTTAACCTATTTTACGCTTAATCAGTCTACCTGCCATAAAAGGGAGTTGTAAAGATCTGAAAACGCACCTCTGGAATGATTTTATCCAGTTCATTCAATGTCATCTTCACTTTCAGCTTGGTCGCATCTCGTAATTGAACTTCAGTCAACAGCAGTTTTGCAAGCTCTTTCTCAAAGTTAAATATATCTGTCGTGGCTATATCTAGCTGATCACCAGGCAACCCAAATTTCAACAACAGCGATTTCATGAGGACCTTGTAAGCATCTACAGTCTGAGCAGAAACAAGTTGAGGTAAAAACAAGTAACAATAAATATCAGATGCAATGCGCATCACTTGATCGCTTACAACATCAAACAGCAAACTAGAGGTCTGGATCTAGCTTCCTCCTTTAGATAATGGGTCTTTCAATGAAAACGTCAACCATGTAGGTAAAATAACAACTCCGTATTATCATAAATCTGATGCAGTGGTGTGATATATGGTACTTCAAAGCTTCAAAAAGGTAGGTCCTTACTTTCAACGAGTATGTACTAAGAAATAAGTTGTTTATATATGAATGGCAATTGATTTCTTGTACCATTTCAATGCCTTAACGTATGATGGTCAACAATACAAACATAGAAAAAGATTGATTGAATCTCAGGAAATACTACAATTCTTCGCATGGTCTAACCATATTACACAAGCAACATTTTAGAGGAAAAACGTAAACGAGCCGGAACAGGGTCCTATACTATTATTTGTAAAAGCCTGACGAATTTTACACGGCTTGTACTAATAACTGATAATGTAATGATCTAAGCGTTATGTTTATAAGATCACTTTTTTCATAATTACAATTGAATGGAAAAATGCACGCGTCTATTCGAAATTACAGAAATTTTCAGCCAAGAAATGGGGCCAGAAACAAAAACATTGGCAGACCAATGTGGATGTTATTTTATCATTTCCCTTAAAGATGTGTACTTTTTGCAAAGTAAAACTGTAGACGAGGCCGCAATTGTGTGCTAAAGGGTCCCAAATTTTAGGCTACGAAAGATTGAGACACTGAATCGAAAATGCTGCCTGATGCATCATTGCTTCATGTAATGCGACCAATGCCAGAAATAAAGGACAATCAAAAATACGAGAGCTTGAATTCTATCAAATACTTAATGTTTTGCAGTGAGGTTGGTATTACCTAGTTTCTTACTTTTTCGTACAAGACATATGAGAAAACGAAAAGTCGGCTCACCTCAAGCAAAAATTAAGAACTTTAATGAAAAACACAGACAACTTTTGTTTTGAAAGTCTGTGTCAGAAGCATATATGAAAGTTGGCTACTTACTTTCTTTTTCTGTGCACTGTTTGCATGGTAATAGCTTGTTGGTAGATCGAGACTTCCTTGTGAAAACTGTATTGAGAATAACAAGGCAAGTAAAACTACATTTTTATCACGCTTATCTGTAAGACATATAAAAAATATCTTGGCTGATGTGTACTAAATTCAAGTATAGTACAAATGGCAAAAGACTACATCTAAAACATCATGTAGTACCCGAATTTTGCCACAAAAATAATCATGAAAATGCAGCCTTCCCAATAAGACCGGGGTCAAGCTCTTCTACGAAAAAGTCAAAAGATTGGGATCAAGAGAACAATAAAAAGTTGTATCAGAGCTTTTACATGCAAATAAAGTAAAATATGAGGAAAAGCAATACCTGTCAATAATTAATAAGAATGTTGGGGGTTTAGCCACACACAGGCAAATAAGTGGCCTGAGGGCTTTAAATGGGCAGCCTCTTATATGATTGATTATCTGGGAGATGCAAGGCAATGCAAACCATGCAATAGGTAACCTGCAATCAACAACTTATCAAAATAGGTGACAAGAATTGGTTCGTCAAGATCAGAAATCAAGTAATGACTGCCACAGAATTGATCACAATATCAAGATTCATATTATGTCAATGATACAATTTTAACCCTTTGCCTTCCTGCACTTACAAATTGCACAGCAGTTCATGATACAGATCCTTGTTCTTCTTGGGGAGGGGGGGATACTTAAAGAGCTGTATGCCTTAACATTTTATAAAGATGAGATCTGAATTCTGTTATGACAACATAATGTTGAGTTGCTACTGTTACCCCTGAAATGCCTTTTACATTCTATACAGATTCAATTGAGCATCTGGTTTACAACACAGAAACAAACGGTTAAGTACAGTAAAGTACAGTACAGAATTATATTGAAACTTTATGATACCACTGCAGTATTAGAAGAACCTAAAACCCCATAGGAATTTGGTTTTCAACTGCTAGACAAACCCTATGCCTTCTAAGAAGAAGGCTCTCAAGAGCTTCCCTTGCGGTTTTCTTATATTAACTCTTCAATGGTAAGAACTTTTACATTGTAAACTTGTGATGTTTACTCACATTCTTGCTGTCTTGATTTTGGCTATTTATATTTTAAAATCAGTGTCTCCATTGCTGTAGTAATGGCTAGCCCCTTCCAAAACATTGTACAAGACAGCATTTTCAATTTAATTAGATAGCCTAATACCATAGCAACAGCTGTGATACCATAGCAACAGCTGTGATGGCCATAATACAGTTGCCACGGCAAAAGATTTGTACTGATTGTCTTAGTTTTGAACTTACATCATTATGAGTTATATCATTTATTTGATTAAAAGTTATTTCAGATACTGAAAACGCTTCAAATATTTCAGTTTACACTTTACCACACTATTTTTCTGATTTATTTATGTGATTAAATGAAGCTTTAACTTAAATATTGGAAATACAGTGCTAGTGATACTTACATACCAATATAAAGCTTGATATATTTGCCTACGAGTCACTACTATCAGCATCTTTCAAAACGTATATCACAATAACAGTTTTGCACTATCCTCCACACAGTGAAACATATTTTACACATTCCTGCAAAACAATGGTGTCTTTCAAAAATTGTTGACATCAGCATCAATTTTAACATGCCAGATGTCATATCTACCAATGATATATATACATCTACCAAGTGCATGTCTATGCTCCAGTAATAAGTCCCATGTATATGGGCACCGTCAAACTCCATGTATGGAGAAAAAGACGTTAAACGGGAAAAAAGTAGCATTAGTGGCTTATCATCAAACAGAAACTCACCGACATGATATAGTGACTAACATTCTTGTGATCAAAGCCTATCCCTAATGAGAACATGGGAACAATTCCTAACTTGATAACCATGATTCTTAAGACTTTCTTTAGGTCCCAACTATGTCCAGGCCAAGTCCTATAACTGGAAGGCCACTTGAAATATTCCTTCATTTTTTTCTTTTGAGGCTCATTATGCAGATTATCCAGATGCTTCGTATTCATGCAATCATCATAAAATGTCTTCAATTGCCTTAACGGTTTCAACTCTAAAAAAATTGAGAAGATATGCATTATAATCTATAAAGCTGCGGTTGTCAATACCACCCTCCTCTTGCTTCCTGATAAAATTTCCAGGCACCCCTAGGTAACAATCATTTAACATTGTGATAATCTTAAGTATTATAATATGAAACTATCTTAAACATTAAAATCTACATTGTTCTTTAAATGTCTCTTAAAATAGAAGAAAAAATTTAACATGGGACTCCATCTCTCTACAGTAAGAACATAAATGTAAGTCTTGCTTCAAAAAATAATTTAATACTCAAAGACCATAGGGCATGGTATTTGATTGATGACCATTTGTTTTACTGAATAACGGCTGAAAGTTCAATAAACAAGATATTTAGTTTATTATCTTTGTAAAACCAAACATACTTCCTGCAACTGAACTGTGCTCTATTATCACTGAAAAGTGAATGGCTTAAAAAAATATTGATCAATAATTGACTGAAACAGGCAGTGCACTAGTCTTACACGACAAGAAAGTTACTTTTTATACAGTTTCAATATCTATAACTTCTCCCTGTAAGGTAAGTTATTTGTTAGTATTTTTGAGGCAAGAGGATCCTGTCGGTGAAATACTTTTCTATTGCTCTAGCACCTTTTCACACTCACTTGTTAGTTTGTTTCTATTTTGCCTTCATGCCGAATTGAGCTGTAAATATTGATATCTGCATCATGGTAATATAATACATATCATAAGTGAACTAAACTGACAGGATGATTTATGAAACACCAGTCGTCATCTATATGTAGAGCACACAGATTGTTTCTAGCAAAGGCTTTCTGCATCATCAGGAAGGATATAATATTTGATAATTCTATATGCTTTACAGAAAGTGGCAGGTTATGTGGGTATCTACCCTATCTTGACACAAGGAGTGAAGCATGTCGCATGCTCCCAGATAACCCACACCACATCATATTGAGCGCAGTGTTCCTGTTCTGTGTGGCTGAACTATGAGAAATTATCATCATCAACAATATGACCAATAATGAGCAGCTTTGGCAACAAATCACTGTGCATGCAAGTAGTCAAAAGTTTCTGAAAGACTCTGTCCAAGAAATGCATTAAACAATAACACATGTGCAAAAGTTATAGCATACCTGATTTTCCTTGCTTATGGGACAAGAGATTATGCAAATCATATGCTACTCTCTCACGTAATATTGCAAATGAGTGCAACTTTGTTTGAAACCCCCTAAGTTGATGATTTTCACTAAATCGTCCACATGCATATTCATAAAAATCAACACATGGATCCACAGATGGATTCATATTCCTAAAATATAAAGATGAAAAGGATCCTTAGCACTTTTATTGCTGGAAAAGTGTTACAGTCTACTCAAGATTATGATCAACCCTGACTGGTTAAAACTGGGAGTAGATCTGTATCTTCACAACCATGCATGATTAAGCCTTGTGACAATTAAACATAGCCGCATTAGCATCAATAAATTGTAAACCATCCTCCTATCAATATATGAAACAACAAGTAGTAAATCAACCTTCATCCTTGAGTGGCTCAACAAAGCCTGATAGATTTGAAAAGCAATCCAGCCTCTCCTTACTCTTCTTTTGTTGCTTGTTTGTTTATTCCTATTACACAATGTCATAAGAAAGCTCGGATAGTGGACTGTGGACTGTTTTGGTATGCATAGTCACAAAAACGTATCAGCTAACAACTTTATTATGGGTGCTTAGAACAAAATCACAAAAGAAAGTAAGCAACTGTGGCATTTTAAGTTAACATTGAAATTATATCAGCAAAAATGTGATGATGAAATCAATGTCACTATCACTCAAAAGTGTACCAAAGATGGCATGAAAGGATTTTAAAATGTAAAATATCTGCAAAGAAAGAAAATACTCCTTTCTACAACTGCTGAATGCAGGAAAAAATTTCTACCACAATTAACAAGGGAGTTTCATGCAAGAATCTCCTTTGTAGGAAGAAATATATAGGCCTATGGCAGATGCAAGCCTACTCCAATTCAAACTGTACAATGACTACTGATCCTACTATCTACTAATATCAGACTCTGACAAAATGAAAGTCCTTTCATAGTGGTTAGGAAGCTAGAATGCAAAACAGGTTGCTTGGCAACCTTATTACTTGTACTTACACCCTCAAACAATGATAGTTTGCAATATGTTACATCATACAATCAAGCACATTTACACTTAGGAATTTAATCAAACTTATTTTACCAAATGTATATTTCTTACTTAATTAAATCTGCTGCATTTAGTACACATTCTCGTGTCATACAACTTCTGCACTTTTTCGGAACATATTCATCTCTGTCATCACTTCTCATGTTCTCCTCTTCTTCTTCATCTTCATCTTCATTTAGATGATCATATGCAGCACGTTCATGGAAATATGGAATTGGTATACTTCTGTCTAGATCCTGATATTGGTCATACAAATCATCAGCATCATCCTGGTCACTCTCTTCAGGATCGTCTATAAATAAACACAAGCTTTACATATTGACAACAAGCTGTGTGGTTTAGAGCTAGCTTCCTAAATTTAACAAAAGAAACCTATAGAATCAGGGTCAACCATGAGTTACATAAAAATGATAACATTGCTAGCTAAAATAGGAACAAAATCAGAAGAAGCCTGAAAGAATGATATATAAGATACAATGAACATTTATTGCCATCCACTCAATAAAGTATCTTTGTGAACCAATGTATCATATCATTAGATCAAAGGAAAAATTTTAATATTTATTAGTACGGTAACATAGCCACACATTTCTCTTGATTTCAATTTTAAGGTTCACATTGCTATTTTAGGGCGTGGAGTTTTGCAAGCCACCTAAGTTATACTCTGCAATTATTCTGCAACTGCTTAAAATTTGTCATGCCTTTACATCTACATCAATTGCAAAAGAAAAAAGGGTCTTTCCTATGATTGCTCTTAGGCAATCATTTTTCAGGGGTTTATTTCATTCATAATAATACTAATATTGGAGAGTCTTTTCTTGACTTTATGCAACATTGAAGATTTTAAGGCGTATATTGTCCCTACTTTCACCACTAGCTTGCAAAACTTCTTAAGTTATCTAGTCGGCTCCTGCTGCCTGTTTCTTTTCATTTTCTTAACGGCATCCTAGGACTTCTCATTGAATATCTGGATAGGCATTCGGATGATCATTTGGGAAATCAATTACAATCAATTGCAGATTTGCTGTGGGCAAATTTTGTATTAAGGTGCTTCTCAAAGTGTTCCTTCCATAAAGGTGGAATGCTTTCCAAGTCAATGTTTTCGTTACCTTGGAACCCATAAAGATTTCTAGCTCCTTGACCATTCTGAAGATGTTTATACAATGTTAACTCTTTATTCAAGAACTTTTACTTATCATGTGTTGCCACTTGTATCAGGTTGTTCAAAACTTCAAGTCTGGCTTTCTTCAACAAATATATATCTCTTGAATCCTACCACATCCTTTGCAACTTCATCTGTGATAATTAGAACAACCACACCCAATTATATTTGAGATACTTCTTACAGACAGACTTTATTTGGGATCACAGACAGATCATTATTATGGGGATATGTGGCTAAAAAATGTTTAAAAGAGCTAATTTATGGCATGTAATATTAATAGGGTTCATAAAACAGTATGTTTATCATGGGGAATAAATAATTAATCAGTTTTTCAATATTGCATTATGCTGGTACTTAGTAAGTTTACACCTCTTGCTTCAAACAATGTAAAGAAACATATACAGGTTTACTCCTAAACAAAAAAACTCCCAATTTATAGTGAATAAATTTCTAACATAGTGTTCTGATAAGAAATTACATATTGATACTATTTGTAAGAAAATGTACCAAACTGAAGTCTGTAACACCAAACTAAGTAACATTTGTAGCTGAGCCCTATCTAAATATATATTGTAAACATGACAATTAAAATATCTAATTTCTAGTTGATTTATAAAGAAAATAGAGGTTAAAAATATAACACTGGGAAAAAGTTTGATTGCAGATGATAATATACAAGTATAAAGGGACCAATATACATGTATACACAGGACCATAGCAAAAGGAAATATGGCTTCCTCCCAAAAATATACCAAGAGTGCAAAAACATCTTAATATTGTCTAAGTTAGACATTTTAGGGTCACTCATCTTGTTATACCACACATTGCTTGTCACTTTTTAAGATAACTTCCTTTTATATACACCCCCCCTCCCTCCCGGCCCTAAAAGAACAGTTGGTATAAAAGGAAAGTGAAACTGTGGAAGTGGCATTTTTATCACTTTAACACACAATCCTCCGCATTTGTTTGCTTTAAGTTGATGCGGTCTGGTTTGGCAAATTTCCATTATTTCCATATTCTGCTTCTATCAAGTTATTATATAGTTAAGTATTGATTACGTGTATTGCTTCTAGTTTTATATTTTGACCTTCTGTATTAGTCTTGTTTTCCCTTTCCGTGTAAAGACGTCGTCTTCCTGTTTTGGATGAGTTGCCGCAAAGTTGGGCAGTAGTGAAGATTTTCTACTAAGTTAGTATTTGGGTTTTTCTTGAGCTCTAGCTCTTCTATTGCGATGTGATCGCTCAGACTAACACATTTGTCGATGCACAGTCTTTGATACTGATTACTCAAATCTTGACCTCGTAAGTTGTTACCTATACGCTTGTGATACTTCACTGATAACCGGTCGTTATGGACTTCTTAACAGATGAATTAGAATATTCATCGAGCGCCAAAAGGCATCTTTCGAAAAGTCTTCTTGGCTATAAACTCTACTCGACTCTCATGGTCTGTTATTTAGCAGAAAAACACAATAGTGAATCATAGACTTCAAGATCTGTGTTCGCAATCGGCATGATTCGAACCTTGTTCATATCAAGTTGCAAAGCCTATAATGGATGGGTACCAAAAGACAGAATCCAGCTGTCGGTTACAATCGTAGATATTGGGGATTCACTAGGGAGGGGAGGGGTATACGACGGACTAGCCTACTCCCTTACCCATGTGTAGCCAAGCATTCTCTAGGACTTCAGCATTTGGGGCTTCAGGCAACCCTAGCCTGGATACACAGCTAGGGTATATAACGTACGCTGGTTAAGCGCATCAAGGTATTTTTTCCGGGTTGAAGCGCAAGGAGGAAGTTAACTTTTCAAGCAGCAAATGAACGTATCGGGCGTAGAAACTGCGAAGTTTGAAACCTGCTACGTTGAAACGAAAGTTACAATTTTATGGTTTATCTATACATGCAGCTCAGAGGTTGAATGGGTTAGTTTTCATAAGAAACGGCATTAAAATTTTGCACATTGTAGCGATACTCTTATTCTTTCTTTGCTTATCAAATAACTGCAAACAGCAGATTGAAGATGGATACATTGTACTACCAGTGAAAGCAAAGGTAACTTATTAATGCTACTACCTTAGTAACGCATCTTCTGTAAAATAATGTTTGGGGGTTTTTTTCTCAAATTACAAAAAGATTGGAGAGCAACGTTTAGGTCTTGGAAAGTTCTTCTAAAGAAAAGGTTGTATTTTTAACAGAAAATACTATACATGTCTACTCTGTAACACGGTGTCTACATGGTATCTGCAATGCTAATAAATGCAGGAGCATGAGTTATCGTAACCTTGGTGAAGTTTACCTCTTTGTTTCATTAACAGATTAGCGTTGCCTTGATGTTATCTCTCAAGTAAACGTGGATAAGACAACATACCCTTTCTGTTTCCCTGCTTACTTGCATGTAGATAAGTGTTGCAAAGAAAGTAAGAAGCTGATACATACGGAATGCATATTATAAAATTACTAGATTTAGTACAAGAACAAATTAAACCGGGTCGACTGTCACCTACCATCGACTTAGCGTCACAGAGAAGTTACAACGGCGTTGACAACATAGCCACTGTGTAAGATTATTAGCAACACGATGATCGCTAAACTACTTACTTCTGTACTTATCATAAGGTCTTATACCACAAACCCTCATTTACTTAATATTCATACACTAATACTAACAAAAACAAACAGGTAGATTTGCTACTAAGTTTCCCAAATGGGCGAAGATTCGAAACTAGGCTATCAGCAGTGAAGCAGTTTGTTGTGGCTGCTTTCAGCGACGGTCAACGTGTACCAAAATTACTTATGAACCCCAAAATATGTAATAAATAAGAAGAATCATCAATATAAGTTCTCTGCCTACCTCGATATCTTCGAACGTATTCCTCATAACGTGAGACTCGTCGTCTGGCTTGAGTTACTAAGATAAGTGTGTAGAGTAGGAAGACATAGTGAAGCTTCATGGCCCTTCCCTAGAGATGAGGAGCGGGCTCTGAGCTGCTTAGATTATTCTTATTTCTTGACACAGCTGTTCGAGGTCTTTCTGTAATTTGAAATAATCTTCCTTCTTCACCTTCTTAGCATCATTCCTTGAGGTTGGTGAGCAAGCACCGTGCTAGAAACTGTCTTCTTCCATAGTCTCCATGCATGGCTGATTCCATACAGGAAGAATATCGTCTGTACTTATTGTGCTGCATGTAATGGAATGTGTTCAGTTAAACTCACAGCGAGGCTTCAATGTTAATCGCCCCAAAGAGGGGAAGCATCAACTAGCAAAAAGATATTTTCCACACAAGGATGGTGGGCTGTGAGTAGCTTTGAATAGTTTTAAAGAACATCAGCGTTGCATGTTAATCAGATGCAAAATCATTGTGATGAAGTAAAAAATGAATTTCTCAACAATATGTGTTTTTCACGTTGTCACCTGTTCAGTTTGTCCTTGCAATGATATGTTCACTGCACACCCAGGAGGAGATTGATATTCGGATGTTTCATTTTCTACACATATCGATCAAGCTTATGGCTACTGCTCAAATTAAAGTGTTATATGCCTGTAGTGGACATACAATTGAGAGGCTCTGATCCTGGGAATCCTCTATGAAAAGAGGTGCTACACCTCGTAATAAAACAATTTATTAGGAAATCGGTAAGTAAGGCCCTACCTTCCATCGCGTACGGTTTGCGAAATTGTACAATACATATTCTCCTTTCAGCCGCAAAGCAATATGACAGGGAATTAACTACGGATTTCTAAGGAAGTGTTTGCATCGACAATAAACTCCTTCTTGCATAAAAGTTCTTAATCTAAACAACTTATAAAATACGCAAATAATAATTGGAGCTAGCCTGGTTTAAAATAGAAGCATACTAATAGAATTGGTTAGGTTATAAAGTGAGTATCGCCCGAAAGGAGAATCACAATCCATCATCCCCTAGTCCTTTCACAAGATCTTGTTGGCTGAATACCCTGCAAGATTCTCCGTAGCAGGATTTTTATTCTGGTACAATAGCCGCGGCCTTAAAATCTGCCCACTTTCTCGAAGATTGTAGCGAAATTAGCTCACTGTGTCCCAGAGACTCAAAGGAAAACAAATGATAATAAAGCGACAAATTTGACAACACTTCAATACCAGAATTTATCATTATTTTTACCTTCTCAATTATATCTAGGCCTGAAACCATTTCAAAAACAAGAAACAGTAAATTTTTGGCTGCTGTCGTGTGCGACCAAAACTTGCCTGTACTACCCCTAAACAATAATTCTGACTCTATGAAATTCTTCTTTATAGATATGGAACCCACTTCCGTCAAATGTCTTCCTACAATCGTACTTGGAACAAATCAATAGCAACATTCCTCCAAACAACATACTATATACATTGGAATTGGAGAATAAATGGTAGTCTTCTAAATGCACGCATAACAAATATACTTGAAAGATTAGGAAAGCTAACCAAATATATCAATAAAGCACTGGAGAGGCTCCCGAGTCATATGACCAGGAATCGGTGCTGCTTCAAGTGACATGAAGGTCATTAGTGTGTGTAATGAGCTACATCAAGAAAACTAGTCTCACAGATTCATGTAAATTCCGATAGACTAGTAGATTCAAACTGCACTCATTTTGTATAATCATTTTTATGAAGATCTTACTCTAGATGCAATCAGAGGATGTTTATATAACACCTCGAGACTACACCTTCTCAATTCCTCACACTCTAAAATAGTTACTCCTCTTATCTTTTTATATCTATATAAATTCGTTACTAGTAAAAAAAAAACCATGAAACTGCTACCATCGGTTACGTCTAACTGTCTCTACAGATGCCTTCAGCCCCTCAATCGACTTTGTATACCCATAGGTGGAGGTTGTTACCGATCATTTAAAATTGTCATGAAATGTTTATATTGCAAGTCAGATTCACAACAAGTTGTACTTAAATCACTATCTATTTTATTGAAGTCCATTTATTACATAACTATGTATTTGCTTAAGGGGTTCACATGACTTTCATGACTTATCATGGGTCTTACAGGGACGGGGGAACAGGAGGCAGAGGGAGCCATGCCCCCCAAAGATTTGCCAAATCTTGTTTTTCCCCATGACCACTCACGAAACAACCCTTTCCACACAATGATCAAAGGCACCTTAGTGGGACGTGAAAAATAAATTTGAACCTAGCCTCCTTGGCCCCCCAAATCTGGTTTACCGTACCCCGCCCCTGTCATGCACAATTCAGTTTTAAAAGGCAAATGTTAAATTAATTTACGCTAGTTTTCTAAGGTATGTATTTACTATATTCATATTGAAGTCTGTTTCTCTGTTCATGGCCAGTCGCGTTCGAAAAAAAAACTTAGAAAGGGGTGTACGCCCAAGAGTGGCAGGTCTGAAGCAGTACTTTGCATGGTGCATTGGGAGGCCTCACATGGAAATCTTGAAATTTGACTACCTGACAAGTATGTTAAGTATATTTTACTACCATCGTTACAACCTCTAATCGAACGTTTATTTTCTCAAAATCTGCCAAGCTCGTTTCAATGATCCAATGATTCAATGGTCATGGCACTTGTCCATCCCGGTACTCTTCTTTTCATGATATAACCTTGCAAACCTCACCTCATGTATCACTCTTTGTTCGATGATATTCTTCGTGTACCTTGCATGGTGACAACAACGATATCCATATAGTTTCCAATATAACGATCCTTTAGACTAAAGACTGTAAGTATGCTCAACTGATTCAATTTGTCACTGTTCACAGAAAGCTTGCAGATCAGCTGCTCAAATGAAGACCATCTTTGCGATATAAATCACAATTAATGAGGACGAAAAGAAAGGCAATCACTTTGTATAACTGAAAACAATAGAATGATAGGAAGTTGTTAGATTTCGATGGCTGATATGCTGATTAAATACAGGGTACAAGAGAAGTAGACACGAGGAGGTAGAAAAGGTCGATCATAAGCAGAACGTGCTAGACATTGCCGCATTATAATCTCCAGACAAAGTTCATCGTCTAATAAAGTCATATGTGGTCGACAATGATCGCGTTGTTTGCTTTTTTCGTCGGCAAAGCGTTTGCCGCAAACGTACCAACCACCTGATTCTACACACATAACGTTAATTAAGATCTACAATGGAAACTATGACGGACTTTTCTACATTTTTCTCGGACGTTCATGGGTCATCTTATGATTGGCCATGTCGGTCATTCGCGACCGATCGAAAAAGAGTACCCCGTGTCAAAGATCTTAACTGACGAAGCGCTCGGCTCCATTTATTAAAACGACTAAGCACAATATCTTTCCTATCTTCCACCAGATAAAAACATGGTTGAATTTGATAACGTCGTTTGTTGTTTATATCAATGATCTGTAAAACTGGTTAACTATGGAAGCTAGCTTGGAGTCGGACTTTAAAGGCAATCAGTAGTTGTGTACAGTGAAGGTAGAGGACAATGGAAGCGTAGAGGATCATTATTTAAAGAATCCAAATGTCACCTCTTGACGCTATTCCTGAAATTATCTACTTTGAGGTTTTATTCAAACTCAATAGTTCTATCTTCAGCGTATGTCGACTATCCCAAATGTAAAGCTTTTAAAGTTTATTTTAAAATATATAGGTAAATTTTATTTCAGCTTTTGTGTTTTCATATGGAAAACATATATAATTACGATGTGAGAGCTTTTCTGCAGATCAAAATAATTAGAAGGAGGAGTGGTATATCGTGCGTGTTTGCTTCATATATGTCTTATTATAGAGCACGATTGCTTTGACTGGAAAGAACAGGATAGGAAGCTCCACCCTCAAAGAGGAACCTAGAAAAGTTTCGAAAACGGACACAGCTGCCAGAGCGAGTGTTTTGGTGACAAAATGTTCAAATGGAGACACAGGTTGGGGGATAATAGTATTGTTTTGGAAACAATAGGCCACGAGAAAGACGATGAAAAAAGGGGTTCAAAGGGCTCTTGGTCCCTATATCATCACCATCGGATGCAGTTCTGGCAGGGTCCCCTCTATAAACACAGCAACATTTATCTTAATAAGGACCATGCTGTAGTGGCCGATCTCATCTCCATCAAAGCACAAGCTATTTGTAAAGGAGTGTGATATATATCATTTGATGATGCTCTCTCAGATACAAGTGTACGGAACGGAGGGAACAGTTGGCGGGGTCCCTCTAATACAGGCACTGAGTCTTTGCTAGAAAAAAATTTAACTTGAAACTGCCCAATTCATATTTGTTTTTAGGTATTAGATCTTAAATTAGGATAAAAAATCTTGTTCCCCTAAGTTTAAAGGCCCCACACGCGTATGCTTTGAAATACAGGTATAGCGTAGGTTAATGCTTCTGGGTTTCAAACTAGAGAAAGGGATACACAACAAAACAGTATAGCTAATATTTAGATAAGAAGTAGAGCAATGGAAGAGCTATTGTCCTTGTGTCCCCCGGCTGCGTTATACAACGATATTCATCAAATAAGTGACTCCTCTACAGTGGTGTTTGCTTGTAAGGCTTATTTCCACAGATCAAGTTACAGGAAGTGAAAGGAGAGGATCGAGAAATCTTGCATTCGTACATTGAATTTGCAAATGAGATCTAATTCTAGCTGTGATGAGATAGACATCTATTTGTATTTGAGAGCCAAAAACCAAGAGACATTCAGCTATTGGTAAGTTAGTGTGCAGCATAAGGACCACGCCCATCGTTGCAGGGGGGCCAAGGAGGCAGGCCCCCCTGAGAAATTCAATTACTAATAATTTTTAGCTCGAATAGAGGAATTATAGATAACGTAGCACCTAGTTTAAGAACGCCGGAATTAGCATCATACAAGGATAAGCAAGTGACAATGTCAAGCAACTGTTCATACCCGTTAGTATCTTTAAGGTTATCGATTTCCGACACCAGAACTTAAATCGTTCTATTTTCAATAACTGTTAAGAAAAGCAGTTCCAAAATCGTCGGAAAATTCTGTTGGCTAAACAACTTTCGGGCATTCATTGAGTGTCTGTAAGTCACAAAATATCCAAATTTATAATGATATCTTAGACAATTGCATTGGAGGGGTGAATGCGCGATTTGGAGTGTTCAACTTGCTAAACTCGTCAAGGCAGTAGATGCATTGGCACCAAAAAGTCAGCACTTTCTCAACAACGAAGTAATAGCTGCGCTTGGCGCACTACTTCTTGTTGACACAAAATCCAAAGAAGTCATAAATGAATGTGAAATTGTTAAGCGCTTCCTCGTTAAAGAACTTGAAGGGAAACAAAATTGTGATTAAAGGAGGTCATCACTTATCTTCCTGTCTGCCAAGCCTTTCCACTTCTCTTTAAGATATATTGTGGAGCACTTACTTCTCCAGCAAATTTTGCAGCGTGCTAAGCCTCGTTTTCCACACTCATGAGAGTGCTCACGCCTTACCGTCGGTCAATAAAGAGGGAAGACCTAAGTAACGTCACAATTTTAATAATTTCCTTCCAATACTTCATTATCGAACAACGTATGGCGTTTCATTTTCTCCCACTTTCAAGAAGCATTGTAGTAAAGGAATATGTGTTATTGCTTCTGAGATATGAACCTATAAAAGTTTTAAGTTTATCCCATCAAACTCATTACTTTATGCTTCTTCATAATATAGTAAATCTGGCTAATACAATGAAGTCGAGCTAAAAAAGATTCCAGATTTAAAGTCTGATAACTCCTAGCTTTTAAAGGAGCAGAGACAAAATAAAACTGTGAAAGAAAGTTTATCGTAGGCTAAATGTGTGGTCACAAGCGTCGAATGGGTCATAAAGTGAAATTCTTGTTTGTGACGTCATCATCTTTCTTGTGTGTATGAAAATTAAGGGGTTTAATCGATAAACCAAAGATTGACTCCTTATGTTCTTGTCCCTCCCCCCATTCTTAATGGTTGGCCCTTCACTTTCACTGCCCTGGTGATTGGCCTGATAGGGACAGGGATGGAGAGCAATTAGACCCTACATAGATTCAAAATGTTTTGTTTCTTGAACTTCTACATAATAACTTAGTTATTATTAAAGTCCATCATTTTGTTCGTTAGTCACGATTAGTGATAAATTTTCTACGATTGATGATATTATCAAAAGAAAGCTTCCAATTATTACTGCAATGGTCTTGAATTTGGAAAACTCGTGAACTGAATGAGAGGCAATTTTAATGTATTATTATCGGCCTACTATATTGTTTGCACTGTTGCTGAGTATGTTGAGAGGCGGTTTCAGGGGGGGAGCGGACCATGGCCCAGATCCCCGCGCTTCAATTCTAAGAAAAATGCATACGTCTAGTTGCCCATGTCAATCTCATGGAAGTAAGTGAAAACTTGAAACCATACCCACTGGAGGGAATACAGTGTCCCCGAAACTTCCTCAGTACGGTCATGTCTGAACTTCCTTGAAATGCATGACGTCCTGGGCCTCCGCAAACTTTTTCGGCCTAGGACCCTGCACCCTTCAAAACCGCCACTGAATAAGTTAGAGAAGCTACTAGTGAAATGCGTCATCACCAGAATTCTAACGTATGTAACAAAGAAAGTTTGCTTAGCATCGATGTTGAGGTACTCCTATTCTGAAATTACTTTATAATACAAAATAAAACAGAAAAGACTCGGTAAAGAATCGATGTCCCCCTGTTTTTCCTTGTTTCTTGTTTATCAGAAAGTGTGAAGTCAGACTGGTCATTGAACTTCCCGTTTCGATTCTAAACATTACACAGGCTAAAATGTAGCACCATCACATGAGTGGGAAGCTTGGAAACCAATCAAAATAATGCATTTCAACCATTGTTTCAGTCTTTGTTGATAATACGAACCCCTTGCGTCCTTGAATGACCTGTAGTCGACCATAATGTTCAATAGGCAATGAAACTCCGCTTTTCGATTCTTAGTGGAGAGATTTCTCAATAATTTTGGATCTATAAATCGTAGCAAACCTATTTGCACTCTCAACAATCAATCCAATGCCATTACTTACTCGCTTGTTGAATAAAGGAGGCACGAAATATGTTTTCGTGACCTGTCATCTACTGATAGTTGTATTCAAATACACCAGTCATAGCCAGATGTTGCATAAATACCACCGAGAGCGCTGATGTCGTTTGGCTGCCAGCCGTGAATGTGAGACGTAATTGATACTCTTTGAAATTAAACAACCAAATAGACTACTGTACTGTAATATGCGGATTGCATAGTAATAGACACAGCTCGTTGTTGACCGGCTTTGATATTCTCACAGTACATAACGCATGGTTATGCTGTTTTTCGGGAATTCTCACATTTTGCCATTAAAAGTCAAACTTGTTTATGTAATCAGCCACTTTAATATCTGAATAATACCGCTGCACCCGCGAGTAAAATGATATAACGTATTTTGCAGCAATTAAGTATTAAAGTAACAAGGAACTAGACAAGGGTGTTCGTTGCAAATGGACATTTAGTTATTCCTTCTTTTATAAAATCAATTTTGTAAGAACATGAGGCTGAAATTTGCCCATAATTTAAGAACAATCTAAGGACAAAGTGATTCTGTCCTCTCCCAAGATGTTAAGAACATATATAAGAATGGTGTGTTATATGAAGAAAATCGATAGAATTTTGTTAAAAAAGAAAAGAAATATGGAGAACAAAAATGAACGTGTCTTACGCATATTCCAGTTCTGACACGATCTGTTAGTACTATACAGTACATCCTTCAAGGAAAATTTCGTGAAACCAATATGACCCACAGAATGGTCATTTGAACTGCGCGTACGCCATCAACTATCAGACCGTTAAGTACGCACACGGTATAAAACTGTTTCAAGTGCATCAAGTTACCTAGTGCTCTCTGTGCAGGTCATGTTCCTCTACCAATTTTGTTTGAGCCGCCGTAAATTAAAGTACACTGTCTCTATACGTCAGGTACACTCAAGGGCGCTTTATAATCGACATTTATTCAAAAGTTAAGGCCTGCATTTGAAGATTTCTACTAATTCTCTCCGTAAAGTGTGTAGATTCTACACTTTCCGAGTAATGAATCTGAAGAAATACAAAAATTGGGGACATGGTTATAATGGTAAAAAGAAAGACATGCGACTTTTTTACCATCACTGCCACGACCCATTTGTACACGCAGTTTAAAGGAATTCATACTTAAATCTCGAATATTACAGCTAGGACAAAAATCCAATCTTAAAATCTCGTAACTCTAAAATATTAGTCCACTGCTCTAAGCACTCGGCCACATTGAACTTGTTGGGGTAATTTACTATTTTTTTCGGGGGGGGGGAGGGGGGAGAGTTTTTATCAACCATTTCTATTAATTGCAATTTATTGATCAGAAAAAACCTTTCAACTGTATACTATAAAATATATTACTTTTGATGAGTACAGTTATCATAACAGCACTTGCAAGGGAACAGAGCTGCATCCCCACAAATCTTCTCCCACCCTACAACAACCTAAATGGTAACCAAAACCATCCGTTACAAACCAGTTTTGCTCGCTGTATTTAGGCAGATTATTTTAGTTTGACAATCCAATGCTAGTCTGTCCTTGCTAATGGAAGCACTCTTGGCTGTAGGAGGGCACGTGCTCAAACCTGGTCGATCTATTGGACTATCCTGTATCTTTTGAGAAAGTCCTATGAGTGATGCCTATGAGTTTTACATTTCATCACAAATCAACCACTACTTAAATTACTGTAGATTATTGCACAGTATGTTTAAGCTATTAACTGGACTTGAAATCTTTCTGTGACAAATTCATAATGTCCAATAGTATGAAAAACGTCGATAATTGCTAAGGATTTCCAATCATGAATTCTTGTACGATGCAAATAAGTCCTTGTAGGTCTCATTGGGTGCAGTGCTCTCCTCCAAATTCCATAGCCACCCTTGTGAAACCCCACAAGGATATCTGTACAGCTGTTGTAAACCTTAAAACCTACAACATCACCTCAAAAATAATAGCGTGGAGTTGCAGTATCTCACCGTAGTGCTGCGAGGGATCTTACTACGGAAGGCCATTTCGCTGTTGTACGCAACTATTGAAAGACACACACGGAGAGAAAGAAGAAACCACAGAATACGGAAATCTGCATCAGAAACACAGTGGCACTACTAATATATTCCACGCAATGGCTAAAAATATTCTCACCAAGAGAGGGCATTACGTTTCAGTAGCTTTATGACTCTTTAGTCGGACTGATTCCACTGATGGCAGACATTTTCGTGCTTTTACAATCTTCCACGATAACTTTTCACCAAGCCTACTCAGCCTGTATAGCATTCAGTCTTGATGATGTTGGGCTGCGCTGTAGGCAAAGAGAACTTACTTGTTATCATGTCCTGCAGTGTAGGTCAGGACGGCCTGCGATCAGTTGATTTTGAGATGGAGACACCATTGGTAGTCTCTGTATGATAAAAGATACTCTAACACTATGTTTAGTAGTCCACTAACAACGGTGATTACTTGATGAAACATTAAGTTACTTTAATCTGTATTGCTGCCTGCTTTCCATCTTGGTTTACCTCCAGTTTTCCTCCACATTGACTGGGAAGGTATTGTAGCTGCGAGGAAGATCGGTCAGCTTTATAACCCGAGCAGCAGTTTTCAGTGAAGGACTTTGTTATAGACTTTCAAGAATCCTGCCATCTTAAAATTTGGATATATGAAAGCTGTTTAATTCATAGTATGGTGGTAAGAAGTGAGAGTATCAGGAAAATTAATTGTTTATAAAAAGTCACGGTGTCTATAATTAATTCACAGAGTTGATTTGCTGAATACTGATAAAGATATTCACTGTGGCAATTCACTGCGGCACCTTTAAAACAGGAATACAGAAAGTTCCAGTCTGTCAATGGTTCTCCGCTAACGGTTCACAGCCCAGCGAGTTGCAGCTATATCTGTTGCCTGGTCTGACACGTCCTTCAATTTCATTAAAACGAGATTACTAGATCGATTATGTAAGTAGATTATTACTCTAAAATCTAAGGTTGACATGCAATTTAAGGCCAGTGTAGAAAAGCCTTAGTTGGCATTACAATTCATTCTTTGTCGATGTTTTGAAACTCGTGATAGTTTTAAAAGATTGATTACCAAGTCGTCAAATACTTGCAGTTTTCAGTCTAGGATAAAGTTTTTCTCCTTCGTCGCCCAAACATTGCTACAGAAGTGGCAAACAATGAGTTTTGGGTCATCACATTGGCACTGACAACATTGCTCGTTGAGATTTCTCAATGTTTTGGAGAGCTTTAAGGCAGGCTGCATTTGATGAAATTTGTGCTCCACAGATGAAACTTTAAGAGGAAGTCTAATGTATGGATTCGTTCATCACATGGAGCAGTTGGAAGATCGTTAGATTCTGCATCAACAGATCACTAATATAGAACCATGCAAATAAAGTCTCAAAAAGACGTCCCAAACCAGTGGGATGGTAAATAGAAGATAGTTTTACTCTAATGCCTAATAGAGGTGAATAAAGTCTTACTTGGTTATTAACCTCAACATATAGATCTTACGTCCAAAATATTGGTCGATTATCTATTAAGGGATCAGGTGTATCGATTTTCATATTGTTTGTCAACGTGTTTAGAATGTACAGCATAGGTGTTGCAATACCAATTTGAATCAGTGTCTTACGGTATCATTTATATGACTTGGCACAAAGAGTATTGCATTGTAACTTTTAATGTCCGTTGTACTTGCCCGCTACTGAATTTATTCTATCTACGGCCCAAGCAGTCATGAATGGTGAAATTATACCTTGGGCCAACACAAATTGTACCAATGTGGGCCACTCGTGGTGATAATGAGTAGCATGTAAGTGCAGATGCATTGTCACCGATACTGTAGTTCCCTCCAGTTAATAAAAGAAAATAATAGTCTGGTGTTAACTGACCGATAGTTACAGAGAAGCCTTCATCGTCGCTCTCTCGCGGGAGCTACATGATTCAAAACCTATTAGAGTAGCGTAGTATACTAGCCAAAACGTAGAAAGACCAACAAAGATGCTGACTTACGCCCTATTGAACTGCCACATATGCTGACAAACACGGCAGGACGGCGAGGGATAGTCGTGCCAGTTTTTCCAAGCAGTACGACATGATGATGATGAAGGTGAAGACGGAAATCAATTATTAACTTTACTGCAAAATGTTTGTTTCTAAAAATAAGCCACACAAAAGGGTAAACCAGGATTCTGGTTCCTTAAAAGATATCGTGGACCTACAGTGAAATGATGCCAAGACGTTTTAAAAGCACAAAATATGTAGGCCCAATTAGCATGTTGTACCCGAGGCCCTACAACATCGCTCTCTTGGTATTTCCCATCAAAAACCCTGGTATTTCAGGTCCAAATCAACTGGGGGACTGAGGAGAATACATTTCTTTCATTGCACACAGTAGTGGGCGAACAAAATGAAAACGAGGTTCAGTTATGCACCTAGCATATTTGGATCCTTGAAATTTCTTACATAGCCAAAAGGAATTGATATCTGTAAACCGATCAGTCATCAACCTAAGTTTTCCTAGCATTCTAAATTCAACAATAACGACCTCTAAGAGTCACAATACCAAACGACATTACTGTCATCGAATTGTTCGCTAGAGATTAAGGGAAGAGCATGTGCACGTCAATGTGTGTCAAGAGATGCTTTTCTGAAAACTACAGCCTTTTCACTCTAGTGATCCTATACATTCGATTTCTATAGCACTTTTGTGATTCAAATACTCAAAACAAATGCCAGGTTTTATATTTAGACCAACAGGAGCCATTGACGCATAGCTAAGTAATTTCCATATATCTTCTTTGGTGAATGTTTTGATACACCGACGTTTTATCCACGTCATGTATCTAACTGGCCCATAACAAAGAGTTACCGTGACAGATCATAAAAGAAAGTACGTCCCGAACGGCAATTCCAATGTGTACTACGTAGGCTTTGAGAGAAGTAGTTATTTCCATCCAACTACAGATACGCGCCCTAACTTGGTGGACTACAACGGCTTATTACGATAACTGTAGCGAAAGAGGGTTTCATACTACACGCTAATTCAAGGTTACAGGGAGCTTTTGGTGGCTTGATTTGTCGAGACAGTTTGCGTACGTTATCTTCGTAGTGGAGCATACTCGAGAAACATTATACTATTGAGTTTGTTTACGTTTCCACATCGCCTCCTCATCTAGTCGACAGGGGCCTGGGGATAGTGATGTCATAGGTGAAATTGCACTGTTTGGGTTGAGAAACAAGCAGCATGATGACAATAGATTCCAAGCTGTCTTTTCCTGAAGCTCCTTCCTTGAGACTTCAAAATGATGTTTCAAGAGAGAGAACTCTTCAAGGGATTGTTGAAAGTTTTCTCTTATATGATTATATATTTCCAACAATTTAGAGGTAAATCCCAAAATATTACCACAACCAGCAGTCTCATTTTTCACTGTAAAGGTTTGTTAGTGGCACTTCCATATTTTTGTTCAACCTAACAAGCTCTACAACACTAAATGCTTATCAAAATTCAATACTATGCGGTAAGCAATTACTTCCCGAGCACTTTTTGTAGCGTCATCACCATAGTACGCTACTTGACCAGAATATACTAAATTTTGTTGGTCATTTTCTGTGTTTTTGACATAAGCTAGGGGTTGAAAGCCCGATATATTTATTATCTTGGTCTTCACAATATTATTTGAAGTGTAAAAATGTTTGAAATGCACAATTCCGATATAAAAATAAATGGTATTTAAGTTTGCAAAAATGAAAAATTGTTAATATTATTACACGAAGCTTTTATTCGGGCAATATTTCAAAATTTGAAACATTATTACGGAAACATGGCATCGACAGTACAAAAACTACTCGGCAAACGCGCTTAAGTGGCCTTGCATTTCTCGTATGACATGTTCTTCAGGAGAAAGAAGGGTTGGTACAATCCAAACAAACCTCGACTTTTACTAATTAAGGCACTTTTTTTGTTTGTTTGTATTGTTGTTGTAACAATGTGAAGCCAATAAAATGTCAAAAACCGCTACTATAAAATCTTATTGTCCCCTAGGTAATGGGTGAATAAAGTGAGAAGGATGTGTACACTCTTCGAAGCTTACTTCTCAGTAAAGCTACAGAAAGAATGTATTATTATCATTCAGGTACTAAACTCGATTTAGATATTTTATCGGCGATTATAGTCTATGACAACTATACCAAACATGTTTCCAGGTACCAGACTTTCTTTTTTTTTTCCCGCTATTTCTTCCCTCCCTCATTGAGAGTTAACGTCAATGCTACAGGCCTTTTTTCAGTACCGTCTAAGTGCCTAACAATTCAGTCTTCCGAACAACATGGGTGTCTGTCTCCAAGCCCAACTTCTTATTCCACTTTCCTGCTCTTAGCCACTGCTCCCAAGGCTTCAACAACTTCTGATATAACTTCGACCTTATAGCCCAAATATTCAATAGCACTTGTTTCAACTCATTCTTTATAAAGTACACTTTTACCTGCAGGTACTGCAATATCAATAACTTGCATGTTTTCAGAGTACTATCAACTACAACAATATCTGGTTGTCCGTGTACAATGATATGGTCATATTGAATGTTGAAGCACCATAAGATCTTCCCGTTCACACCCCTTCAGGCTTAAGCTCGTAACACTTTTCATATCTTCTAAAACACAGAAGGCCACATGAATTATGCTAGGAACATTACCATGCCTCAGCTAGTACTCTCGCTGTGCAAGTTTATTGCACTCACTGACAATATGCCACACAGTCCCGTCTCTCTCATTACACATTCTGCATAATGGTGGATCACATGTCCTGTCTGGGTGGAACTTAGTAATGAAATGCCAAATGTAGGGGAGCACATTCTCAGCATATAAAGAAGACCCAGCATCTTCGACGTAAAATTGTTTGCGATTGTTCAATAATAATAGACCGATGTGCATACGATAGAACTATTTTCTGATCATTAGCAATAGCACAAATTTTTGTTTCAGTTTTAAGATCGAAGGACGTAGGGCTGTTCCTTCGGTTTAACACGCTTCCAAGTTCGAATTTCCTCAGACTGCTTTGACTTTAATGCTTTACAAACGTAACGTGGGAGTAAATAAGGAACAAAACTGCTAAGTTTCGTGATAAAAGAATCACGATGCATTCATGCGCATTCCGTAACACCTTTTTATAACAGCTAAATATGCTGGAAATCTGGGATCGAGTCTCGGTATGGTGACTTTAGTTTATTCAAATAGCCCATTCAGACCTCATGTGCAGGCTGTATTGCAGCTATTAAAAGTCATTTGTCTTATTCTTGCCATCAAATATGTCAGATGGAAGCTTTCTCGATGACTTTCTAGCAATGAAAGCACTTCTTTATCGCCTAAGAAGGCTTTCACCTTCCTTCACTACATTAAGAACGATAAAGTGCTCATGTGACATTGGTTGATTCCGAACACTGGCTTGAGATCTGCCATTTACAACACTGCACAAGAAAATGCCAGTGCACCGTAAAGATACGTGAGAAATGAGACAACTATAAGTATCATGTTGACGCCTGCCGGAATCTATACAATTTCATACAACTGAAGCATACATGAAGCTCCTCTACTCACAGACAACATCTATCAAAGGCTGTGGAGATGAAATTCCACACGATGAAAAGTGAAAACAAAACTTTCTGTAGCGGATGAGTCCTTTCAACACACGACACACGATCTTCCGTAAGATAAAAGTTCCGTAAAAGGGCTGAAACTTTCACAACATGTGAGGAGGGAAAGTGTGACGTCAAGATTTTGATAACGTTTGAAATATGGAAAAATACTGAATTTTTATGTTGTCCTATCAAAAAGAATGTTAATGGCCAAATTTGAGAGTGTTTCCCTTTCCCAACACCGAGATATCAGCTTTCAAAGTTTTGAATCTCTCTAGCAAAACCAATTATTTGATACTTTCCTAACGTAAGGAACCAAGGAATATCAACAGAGTTTTGACCATATATTTTACATTTTATATACACTACAGATGTGTTCTTTTGATAAACAGCCTATTCCAGGGTTGCCTTTAGATATTTGGAGTCAAATCGTACTATTTCCAAAATTTTTATTCGTTACGTCATCACTTTCCCCCCGCATTACTGCATAAAAGGTACCTGTATAGATTGTGGTAAAGTAGGGATAGCCAAAGTGAATACAACATAGAAGTCGATACAATCTACCTTCCACTTTACATTTTGACAAAATTCAATTAAACATAGTGCAAATTGAAAAGTAGCATCTGTTCCTACCATGACGTTTGGACTATTGAGGAAAATTGTGGTCTCCATTATACGATGCAAACATCGATATAGAAGGGGGTAAATGGTGATGAAAGCAAGATATGCCAAACATGAACGGACTGTCTAACAATATTAGAAAATCATACCAATGAGATGAGTGGTTACAACAAGGCAATGCTAAGCCATTTTTTCGGTGATTGAAGACTTGGAGGTATCAGGTATTTATTTCTTCACGAGGAGTACGAAGTAGCTGCTGATAATAAATCTTACTCGTACTGCCCTTAAAATAACTTTTTCATTAACAGCCAGAGAAAAGAACCATTGCCAGGTCATATCAACACATCACGTGCAATACCTACATAAAATATTCGCAATTTGGAGCAACCTATGTAATAGCTGTCCACATTGTGTTGGAGACGGGGGCTGGCACGGTATCAATGGTTGCCAACCACATAGCTCGAAGGTGCAGGACTACAAGGTCGGGGATCTAAATGTTCCATCACGCAGCAAACGGAAAGTAACCAAATTATCACTACTTGATGACATCCTTCATGAAGTCGATTAAAGTTCCTACTACTCCCATTCAGTTGTCCCAGGTGGCTTCGATGTCAAGTCGTACATGACTCGAGAAATACCCGGTACTCCTTTAATTCTCTCTACCATCTTCGAAACAACCTACAGACAAACAAAAATGACAAACTCTAGAAAATCAGTTTCTTATTAAGGATGTTAAGTGTACAAAACGTTAAAACAGGAACATAGCTGCAAAGGAGAGGACACTGACAGTCACTGCGACGATAAAGGTGTTATTTATCGGAGAGACCAAACCTTTAATTAACACCAGGGATGAGTTTAGGTACAATCCAAATCTCATGTATCAAATCTGACAGCGACATAAATTGAAATTTCTTCAGTTCTGCAAACATAACGCACCCACTTAGGTGCTCAAATATATGGCGAAGATTATATCATATCATAGTTGATAGGTACTCGCTTCAGGGGGTGGTCAATTGTTTGGATACTATTGTAGTTGGATTATAATAGATCTTACTAATTTATCACCAATATTTAGATAGTATTAGATTAACTTTACTATTAAGATTCTATTATTACAGCGAGTACGCTACAATTATGTCACTTGAAGTTTCTCGGGATTAAATGGTATAACACTGAAAAGAAACAACAATCCCCCTTGGGATATCTATTTAACCAAAACCATCATCTCCTTTTGAATGCATTGCAGCAGATTTGGAAGAAGCACCAAAATTGAATATGAACAGATGTGACGGAGACCAGGCCTGCAATACCGCAAGATATCACGCGTTCTTATTTTCTGCTGCATTCGCTATCGGGAAGCAGTGTGATTTCTGTACACAGCTTATTCCAGTCCTTGATATATTCAAACACCACACAGTGATCAGCGCTTTATGAATTGTGCTTTGTCCTCACCATGTAAAGAAACAACAGATATTTACGATGGTTGAGTCAAAGACGCCGTTCTTGCATAGCGTGACAACTCCTTGTCTTCTTGTCACCCTGATTTCCTGAGCTGAGTCTAACCACTAGATTTGAGCTATGTTATAATCCTTTGCAATGCACAAGGTAATTTATATCTAAATAAAACAGTTAGATAATAGTTGCTTTATTCAGTCACTGCCCTGATTTGCGAGAAGGTGACGAAATGCTGCTTAGTGATTAAAAAGGTTTGCAACATGGACATCATTGTCAGTCATTATCAAACAAGCACTAGGCATATGTGACGATCTATTTTATCAGCCTGGGTGACAAATCTCTCTCGTTTTGTGCTTCTTCCCAAAAATAATATCGTATTTGGTAATGATGTTTTTATACCATGATAGACGGTCGGTATTGTAAAACCGACATTGACGTTATTAACACAATAAAACTGCATAATAAAGATCCCTAGTATATGTCTACCAATTTTGTTGCGATTTGTGTCACATTTAGGTTTATTTTCTTGGGAAGTGGGAGCCAACCTTCTGCTCGATGTGCCACTGGTAGCAGTAGATCCCTTTTAACCACGTTCAAAAAATCGGTATAAGCCTCTATAATAACCTAACAATAATGATTGAAAGAACGAATGCTCAACCGAACATCAACTAATAGCCAAATAGCCATACGAGGCGTAACTGAATGAACAATCAATAGGCACTAGGCAATTGCAAATAACTGATCACAAATTGAAACCGTAATTTCCACGAGGGAAGCTTTGAAGATAGTATACATCAAAAGTTTACCTCTTCAGCTATGTGCTTCCCGGGAATTGCCGGTACTCCAGTCATAAAGTCGTTGGTGATGAATGTCCTAATTACGACGGATCTCTGGCAAGACGGTTGCCTCATAATTGGATCCCGGTCAAAGTGGATTGGAACAAGAACTATGGGCATTTGACTGACATTCTTGGTTGCGTCTACAGCAAAAAAATGCGAATGTCACATAGGGTCGCAAAATGTATTCAGAAAAATCTTAATTTTTTTCGTGATCCAAAATATCGAATCAAACACTAATGCTGACATTTGTCGTTGCATTTCACTATTCAGTTTCTACAAAATAGATAACGTGTCAACCAGTTACAGTTTCTTTGTACCATAATATCTACAGTGACGCCATCAATTTGTTTGGGTGACTCAAATGGGTGCCTATGTGGCCAGCATTTGTCACATGTAGTGATCTCACATCTAACAACAGATTCAAGGAAATCGTCCAACCTCCCTAAATGGAATAGAAACTCACCACAAAAGATCCACAAACCTACAGTAACCAAAGAGGTCACTACATATCAATGTGCAATTTCTATAATCTGCAAACACAGGTTTTTCCGAAAAATTTCTAAATGGAGTCAGTAAACAGGTTTTTTAATCTTTTGTTAAGTTCCCCAGGCGTAAACATATGAGACCCAGTCATCCTCCAATAACTTATACTTTCTTAGCTTAGCTTTCAGTTTTTAAGTAAAATTGTGTGTATAAACTTTATCGCTGTCGCTCACCAAACTCCTGATACTTTTCTAAGCTACTGGAGGTCAATTATGAAAGGGCCTTATGTGTTCATGGTTGTAACATTACCAAGAGTGGCTAACTGTTCCAATCATATGACGATTAGCTTAAACATTTTTTGCTTGAAAATTCAGTCAAAATGATAAATACACCCACACGTTGATCATCGTATTTGACAAAATGCCTAAGATTCGCTTACTATCATGATTGCCCTTTTCATTCTTGGCACATGAATCTGTGGGAAATGTAGTACTGACGCTGCATAAATTTCACACCACGCTGGGAAATTCAGGGCAAGAAGTACAGAGGCTTTGTAAAAGACTACGCTGATGTCCAATATGACTTTGCTCAAACCAAACTGATAACACAGAAGATAGCCAAGGAATTGTATTTTAACCCCTCAAAGTTACGTCACTGTGAAGAAGGTAGTAGGTCCTGTCGCAACATCTCATGATTTGAATCATTCTTGAGTTTAGCATTTAATATACAGCTAGCGTGATAGGAGGCGATGGTTGTCATCAAGCTGTAATCACCCGCATTTAGTAGCAATTTGGCGAATAACATATTATTATCTATCGATGTAATCACGAGTACCTTACTTCCGACTGTATTGAACATCGAAGTTAATGCTCTCACTCCACGCGGGAATACAAGCATCATAATCAATAATTTTCAATGACTCTCTCCAACCACACGAATCTATGTGAGACCAACTACTCGACAAGCTTAACAACGTTGGCAATTATTGCAGTAGGAAACAATAAACGAAAGAAAGAAAAGCCGCTAACGTTTTCAAGCATTCCAAAAGCATAGTGTGTACTTTACATATACTTTAGTTCTTTAAAACTGGGCCATTCTGGTTAAGTGGAGAACGCTGTTGCTTTGTAAGCAGTTAGTATGTAATTCAGGAAAGTATTAATGGTGATGTAATTTGGGGTACGTGTATTACAGAGGTCTTGCCAAACTCTCTGTATCTACGTTCTCCCCTAGCCCTATCATTAGGAGGTACATACACTGATCTCTAATAACACTAGATTGAGCATCTTCCGTCTCAAAGTGAGGTCAGTCGTTGGACGCCATTTCAGTCCCCATCACACAAAGCTTATAAACAATGTTACGCAACATGGCGGACTTTCCCGCGCTATTTTAACTAATGGGGGCCAGTACTCGTGACTACACTTTTCGTAGTTGGAAACAATGGGAAGCTCGATCCAGTCTTTGTAGTGATCAGTGGGTACAAAGCATCGAAATCGTCATTACAATCTGCATTCTCATCATCGTAACCATCATTATCATCATGACGTACGTTGTTATTGATTAATCATCGGAGCAAAAGGTGCTGTAAATGGCCTCAAAATTTCGCCAGTCGGATTTCTCTTTTTCAGCAAGAGAGGTGCTATGCGATGGCTAGGTCACGTTTTGAGAAGAAATGGTAGTGAGGCCAGAAGAAGAGCTCTGGAGTTTGAAGTGGAAGGAAGAAGGGGAAGAGGAAGGCCAAAGTTAAACTGGAAAGATGCCACTCTTAAGGAGTATAGTTGGGCTGGTCTGCACAAAGAAGATGCTTCGGACCGGCAAAAGTGGTGAAAAGGGATCCAATCATGGAAGGAAACGCTGTCAGTAACTCGTCACCAGATGGAAAAAGGCTGACATAAATAAAAGATGAAGAAGGAGAAGTAAGCATAACCTAGCTAAAAAATAAATGTAATACTAATTTTAGGATCGTAAAATATTAATTAGGTAAATAACCTATAGATGGATTTACAAAAATGCTGGCTTCTGAAAGATCAGTTTCCTTAGATACTGCCTTTACGCTTAAGACGGTAGTGTGAACAAATAATTACACGATAATTTATTTTGGAGGGGGACATTTCTCAAAGAGAAGGGGATTTAAAAAGAAAGAAAGGTAGGTTAGTAATGGTGAAAAAAAACGGAAGTAGGGCTAATTAATAAAACTGTAGTGTCTAGTGGGAAGAGGGTGCAAAAGACTCTACCCATGAAATTAGCGCATGTGTACGGTTCGATGATCAAAAGACATTAAGTGCTATACTGGTTATCTTCATAACTAGTTCCAGATTTTTTTATTGTATTAGTGTTTTTTTTTAATATTTTAAATGAAAAACATCTGCTTTTATCTATTTAGACCTTAACACTGCTAAGCCGAAAACATAAGGACATTCTAAAAATTGAGGAGGGATTTTTTTCAATCTTAGTTTTACTAGATCTCTCATACCATTGTGATCACTATTGTTGAACTCGAAGAAGATTGATCGTATCGATCATGGTGATGAGAACCATGTAACTTCAAATAATATGTATGGAAAACAATTTGTATGGTGCGGTGCGTACAGAAAGCGAGGGGGAGGGTTACTTCACCTCTTGGCTCGTTCCAAAAAGCAAAGATCGTACAACGTTCACCATAGCTTCTATAGTAATGCAGATAGTAAAGTTACAGTATTTTAATATGCAACATACCAGATTTTATTCCTCACATAATTTGTCG
>JAAAKL020000169.1:0-55515 GCA_010016065.2 Carybdea cf. marsupialis auct. non (Linnaeus, 1758)
GGGCGATGCTGCTCGCCGGCGCCGGGAGCTGCGTCGAGCACACCGCGTCCGCGGTCGTCGGCGTCGGTCGTAAGGTCAAGCAGATCTTGATTCAAGCCTGCATGGGCCGTCGATGAGGCTCAATCGCCTTTTCCCAGCGGGATGGAAAGTGCGTCTGAGGCTCAAACAGACTTTCCAACCGGGTAAGAAAGTGTGATTGAGCCTCAAGCACCTGAGGCCACCAGCTAGGAGAGGGAGGTTGAGGCTCGATTGCCTGTTCCGAGCAGCTCCTGATAGGCGCTTGAGCCTCGATCGCCTGTTGCCAGGGTTGGGGAGCGTGGGTTTGGGCTTCGATTTGCCAGTTTTGAGCATTCTGACTCCGGTTTAGACTTTTTGACAACAAAGGGTGACGACGATTCACTCCCTACGCGGAGGGTGGGCGAACGTCAGAGGAGTCGCCTCGGCTACCGCCGAGAAAGATTCTTCGAACACCTCGGGTGGATCAAGCGTATGACATCAATATGATATCATTTTGATGTTAGGCAAAACGATCGAGGAGATCCATTCATGTTGAAAGAAAAATCCTTCAAGGCCATGTCCGGATGGCCCGCCTTATTAGTCGTGCTACTGATCCTGGCCGCGACGGTCTACCTGTTTGTCGACAACGCGACCAGCGATCGCGTCAGTCTGCGGCAAGCGTTGGCTAGCCTTGTCTTGCTGCCCGTCTCCTTCATCAGCCTCTTCGGCTTCATCGCCATCCCCCCCAACGCCGCCCGCGCGTTGCTGCTTTTCGGCGACTACAAAGGAACGATCAAGACGTCCGGCTTCTACTGGGTCAATCCCTTCTTCTCGAAGAAGAAGCTGTCGCTTAGGGTGCGCAACTTTGAGACCGGTTCGACGCGCACGTCCGAGAAGAAAAGTGAGATGGGCACGGTCATTGAGAAGGGCTCGCGCACCAGCGGCCAGCCCTCGAAGGTTAATGATCGCGATGGCAATCCGATCGACATTTCGGCGGTGGTGGTGTGGAGGGTCGTCGATACTGCTGAGGCGCTGTTCGAAGTGGACGATTATCAGAACTTCGTCGAAGTGCAGAGCGAAGCCGCCCTGAGAGTGCTAGCGAGCCGCCACCCCTACGATAGCGAGGACCATGAGATTTCGCTGCGCGGCAACCCGACCGAGGTCTGCGTGCAGTTGCAGAACGATCTTCAGGAGCGGTTGGACAAGGCCGGAGTCGAGGTGATCGAGGCGCGTCTCAGCCACCTGGCGTATTCACCGGAGATCGCCGCGGCGATGCTGCAACGGCAACAGGCGCAGGCGGTCGTCGCTGCCCGCACCAAGATCGTCGAAGGCGCGGTTGGCATGGTACAGATGGCGCTCGACCAGCTGCAAAGGGAGGATATCGTCGAGCTTGACGACGAGCGCCGCGCGACCATGGTGTCGAATCTGATGGTGGTGCTGTGCGGCTCAGCGCACACCCAGCCAGTGATCAACACCGGCTCACTCTACAACTAAATCTGACGCGCCGCTGGGTAGGCCGGAGCTCGACGCATGGCAAAGAAGCGCACTGTCCGCGAGTCGTTCCTGTTGCGTACCGACCCGCGGGTGCTCGACGCCCTACGCGCATGGGCCAATGATGAGCTGCGCAGCGCCAACGGCCAGCTCGACTTCATTCTGCGTCGCGCACTGCGCGACGCCGACCGTCTACCGAAGAAGCGACCGGCGACCAAGAAACCAGCTGACTGAATGCCTCGGCGCGTTCGCTTCAAACCCTGCCTTCGATCGCGCTAGCCTTCATCGTTCATCCCCCAAGCGAGCGATGCGGCGATGGTCGATCAGCGGGCCGATGCTGCTCGCCGGCGCCGGGAGCTGTGTCGAGCACACCGCGGACGCGGTCGTCGGCGTCGGTAAGATCAAGCGGAGGGCATCCGGCGATGGTAAACCATGGCGATTCAATCGCTGAGAGACGAGCCCGCGCGTTCGGCTGTGTTACTCTCGCTGAGGAGGCAATATCCAGTGACTCAACTCAAGATTGCTGTCCCTGATCAACTCGCGGCGGAGTTGCCAAGCGACCCTGATTTACGACGAGAGATCATCGAGCTGGGCTTACGGAGTCTGCGAATCCGTGAAGCCCTGGAGAAGTATCGTCGCGAAAATGTTTCATTGGCTGCTGCGGCGGAGCAAGCAGGAGTGACTCTAAGGGAGATGGTTCCTTTGGCCTATGCGCATGGCCTGGAACCGAAAGTCGATCCCGCGTTGCTTGAAGGGCCCCTGTCCGTTGAGCAAGCCGCCGAGCTGTGACGGTCGTTGCTGACGCCGGCCCGCTGATCGCCCTGGCGAAGATTGGCGGACTTGAAATACTTTCGGCCTCTACTCAAAGATCATCACGCCTCCAGCGGTTTATCTAGAGGCCGTTCGTGAGGGCCGCCATGTCGGGGCTCCGGACGCGGCCCTTCTTCAAGCTGAATACGAGGCTGGGCGCATTCGCATCGAAAGTCCTGCTGGGCTCGTCGCAAGCAGCTCGAACCAACTGGGCGAGGGGGAACTCGAGAGCATCTCGCTCGCGATTCAGGAGAAGGCAGAGTGGTTTCTCGTCGACGATTTCGAGGCTCGACAGTTCGCCGTCAGCGTCTTCGCTTCCGTCGGCGATTCCACCCGGGTCAAAGGCACTCTTGGCATTATTGTCAGCGCGTACCTCGAGGGAATCGTTTCGGTAGATCGTGCGATCCAGCTACTCGACGCCGTTCGTGCTCGGGGTGACGTCTGGATCAGCGTAGAGCTTTGCCGGCAAGTCGAAGAGGCTCTGCTGCGCGAGGCGAGTAGGGCGCGATGACTCGAACCAGCCGCTAGCAGTCGTCGGGAGCTGCGTCGAGCTCACCGCAGCCGCGGTCGTCGGCGTCGGTCGTAAGGGCAAGCGGATCTCGATTCAAGCCTGCATGGAACCCCGATGAGGCTCAATCGCGGGTTGGAAAGCGCGTTTGAGGCTCAATCACTTGTATAGACACAGAGAGAACCGTAGCATACTGGTAAGCCTATTATTTTCAGTCATTTGAAGTCTTCCTTTGTGGCCGCAACAGTGGGCTCTCACACGCCGAGCAAACACAGAGCAAACGCCAAGAATGGCTCCATGACGTAGCTTATAGTAAATTGCGAAGATACTTTGGCAGATGTGGAAGCCGCCTTCCAGGGTTCGATGAGCCTCTGGACAAGGGAGACGAAGAGAAAAGCGTTCAGATTCGTAATCAGCAGGTCGGTGCTTCAAGCCCGCCCGTTGGCTCCATTGGATTCAGACACTTACGAAGACCCTTGGTTAGCGACACAGTCTTCCAAGTAACCGCAGAGCAACCAGCGGTTCTGGCCGTGCTGTCCCCAACTCTACTGCCTACGTGAAATTCAACCGGAAACGGCGCCGATACGCGGTGCTGGTAGAGATCGGTGCCCCGTAACGTGGTGGACACGAAGTCCCAGTCAATACCTCGTGAACCCGACCAAGCCGTGGCACCGAGCGTGCCGGCCTGCACGACGCCCGTCTACACGATCTTCAGCACACCTACGCCAGCTTCGACGCTGGCGCCGGGTCAACTCTTTTGCGGGTGCGTTATAGCGAAGCGAAGCGTGTCATGCTCGTGGGGAGGACCAAGAACTTCTTCCGCGACCTGAATACTCTGAAAGGCAGCTGCGTATAGCTGAAGAAAACGAACTACCCGGAGGCCAGATCATGCCGCCTGCTGTCGCCAGAAATCCTCATACAGGCACAGTCGAGGAATCTCAGAAGAAGATTAGAGAGCTTGAGATTGCGCTTAGGACCCAAACAAGCGTCCTAGATCGATTGCGCCAAGAAGATGCAAAAATGCGTCAAAGCCTGGTCCTCACTAACTGTCTTTACCCCCTTCTTGTGTTGGTTGCTTCCGGCGTCTTTTATATATGGTGGTACCAACCGCTCGCCCAATCAACAAGGAAACTAGAGACTCGTGTCACGAATCAAGGAACTCAAATTGACGAGGAAGTGGCACCGCAGCTTAAGACTCTACAACAGAAGAACGATGAATTGCGCGCTGAAGTCCAAAGTCTTCAAGGCCAAATTTTCGAACTTACGAATAGAGTTCAAGAACTCGAAGCCAATGTTCCCGCCAAGACATCAAGCAGGCAGTCCCGTCGCTCTTATGTGGGTTCGCCACAAAAACAAAAGGGGCTACCGATTGCCGAGCTAGCATATTGCTACATAAAAGAATCAATCGCCGGAAGGCTCTGGGGAATAATTACGGGCGAAGGAAGGTTGCGCTCACTGATAAGGCACCCGGCGACGACTTTCTGGGGAACAATTTCTTGCGCAAATCGACAATAGGAGCAGAGAAAGTCGCCGCTTGGAACCTGGCATTGGCCCTCGGTCATCAATTAGGAGGTCGCTATGATATCGCGTTTACACACAATTCAGACTGTCGCTCTTTGCGTGATAATAATCGCGGCAGCAGTCTGGGCAGTTGGCTATTTTAGGACAAATGACAGCATACACATAACTGCCGAAAGCTATCGCATCGGCCTCGGCCTGAGAATGCACATTACAAACCGTTCCGAGTTTTCTCTTGCTGAGGCTCGGGTGAAAGTAGAATGGAAGACTTCTTCAGGGAAATGGCACTCTGACAAGCAATATTATGGAGAATGGAAACCGGGCGAGAAAGAAGATGCGGACCACGGCGCAGATGCTCAGAAGACCATCATAACTATCACATCAAACCAAGGAAGGCAGAGGTTCATCATCTACGACATGCCATTTTCCAGCAAAACATTAGCTGGCAGAGCGAACTCTAAATAACTCACGGAAAGACGTGATGTTAAGCGCCAGCAAGTCTCTTTCGAAAGCTCGGGTTAATTCGATTTGAAAGCCCTTGTCCATCTTTGGGTTTCTTCGGCTACCGGGCTCAGATTCTGGCCGATCAGGTCCACCAGGCTTCCCGGAAGCTCGAATTATTCCGATTTTAGAATTTTATTCCATTTTTGGAGTTCCTCGGCTACCGGGTTCAATTTCTGGCCGATCAGGTCCACCATACTTGATTTGCCCTTTTTGTAAGCGCCAAGAACCCTGTACATGAGCGAGAATTCGGCGGTTCGATAACCCTCTGTCGGATCGTATGGAATAGGGGGTCTGAAGACGAGCTGTTGTGCGCAGCGACGCTGACTGAGATTACCATCTTTCCAATACTGGAGCGGGTTTTCGAGTAGCTCTCGCACTTTCTCTAGAACAGGATCAAGTAATAGCCTCGGTTCAACGCTATCCTGCTCCTCAAGCCGCTCGCGCTCGGTTTGAAGTTTCTCTATTTGGTCTTCGTAGAGCTTCCTGGTTGACGGATTGGAAGCCCTGCCGAGCGAGCGCATGAAAGTCTTGGTCTCCTGGCCAATCTCCGTAAGTCGCTTCCCAATACTCTGCTCTTGTGCTGACCGTACCTTTTGTCGATCTTGGAAGATCTCGCGCAAATCCGTTTCAAAGAGGCCGAGTGCTACCGGCGAGGGCACTGCCTCTTGGAGGCGATCAGTGAAGCGCGTTTCCATCTTCTCTGCACGAATATTGATACACCCGCTTGAGGCACAACGGTAGTAGGGATACTTCTTACTCCTTCCCTGCGCCCAATATGCGGTGATCGCTCGGTCGCAGACAGCACAGCGGACGTGACCGCGCAGCGGGAATTCTTCGCAGATGTCTTGACGAACAGGCTCTTTACTGATGAACGAAAGGCGTGCTCGGATCTGGCGATGCGTCGCCTCAGAAATGAGTGGCTTGTGTACTCCCCGGACACGCATTTTCCATTTATCACAAACGCACCACCCGCAATACAGTTCATTGCTGAGGAACCGCTGAATCGCCTGGAAGGAGTAACCACCGCCTTGGCTCCACTTACTCCGACAGCCTTTGGCCTCCAGATATCGGGCTACATCCCGCTGGGTCGGAAGTTGACCTTTGGCAAAACGCTCTAATGCCTTGCGAACTACCTTGCTTGAGGACTCGTCAGGCACCATCAGCTTCACGCCGTTCTTCTTGACGCGTTTATAGCCGAGCGGCGGAGGAAACATCCAGTGCCCGGCTTGAAAGCGTGCTTTCATGCGACGAATGACTTGGCGACGGTTTTGCTGCCGTTCAAGCTGTGCAGTGGCAGCGATGACTGTTTCGACAAACTCTCCCTCCGGCGTATCTTCAAAGCGAAACGTTGGACAAAGAGGATATGCATTGCGAACGCTCAACTCTTGTCTTAGCTTGAGATGGAATACAGTGTCACGAGCGAAGCGCTTGATATCATCGAAGATGACTGCTGTCTCAAGCTCTTGGTCGTCCAAGTACTCTAAAAGTTTGCGAATACCTGGACGGAACCAGAAATCACCACCGCCGGAAAAATCATCGGTAAAAACACGCTGCACGATGAGGCCATTTGTTGAGGCGTATTTACGACAAGTGCTTTCTTGGCTCGTAAGGCCGTGGCCTTCTTTCACCTGTTTTTTACTCGAAACCCGGCAGTAGATAACAGCATGTTTCATCTCAAACTCAAACTGATTAAGGTAGGTCAGAAGTACTATAACTCTCCTCGCTCTTGCGCATCAAGCAGTTCTGAGCAGAGTTGGTGGAGGCTCTCCAAAACCTGTTGGATTTCTTCGTCGGAGATGCCATCAGCATCCTTTCCGAGAATCTGCCGGGCGCGTGCAACGTCAAGTGCCATTGTTAGATTAGATGAAACCTTCGAAGCGTAACCATCGCAGCTGCTCCACAGAGAACTCCGCCGGGTCAGTAATCTCTGCCGGGATTGGTATTGATGGCCGTTGCGGAGATGAGAAGTAGCGATTCCAGTCAAACACTTCTGTCTCATACCCGCGCCCGGCGATCGATTTCGCGGCTTGCATAGCTCCTTGTCCGTGCGGAGCTATGCCGTCTTGGTCGCGGTCGTACCAGATGAAGAAGCGATCGACGCCCGTCAGCTCGGCGATGAGATCGAGGCGTGAGAGCTGCTGCTGGGAGAGATGTGCGCCGAAGATGGCGACAACGTTATGGATTCCAGCGGCTCGCAGCTTGGCGACATCGAAGCAGCCTTCGACGATGATCAGATGATCAGTATCCCCCAGCTGACTTCTCGCCTCATCCTCAAGGATCGCTAGGTCGATGTTGTAGATCTCCAAGCGCTTCTTGAAACCAGCATAGGTCCACCACTTGCCGTCGCGTTGCTCTTGCTCCGGAGTTGTGGCCCGGCCGATGTGGCCGAGGATGACGGGCTGCATGTACCCGGACTGATCCTCCTGAAGACCTCGAATCTGGAAGACCAAACGACGGTTCATGGGATCGGAAAGATCATTCTTCCGTGGCGGCCGCTCCAGATAGCCAACTCCCAAATCTTCGAGTACCTGTGAAGAGACCTCCCGAGCAGCGAAATCCGGATGCTCGGTGATCAGTTGTGAGCGCAGATCCTGTCGGATCGGTCGATTCTCCGCGTCCTCACCTTTGTCTGTGAGTTGCGTTTCCGGTCCTCGATTCCTGGTCACACTGACTTGCACTTCGTTTCGGACGTCAGCGACGACCTCGCTGATACCCTGCTCAATGAGCCAGCGTCCGGCCTCGTAGCAATTGACGCCATGCAGACGTTGTACGAGTTCGAGCACGCCACCGCCTTGTCCAGTAGAATGGCAGTACCAGCCGCGATCATTGATGTGAAACGAAGCCGTCCGCTCCTCTGGCTTGAACGGACTCTTGCCCCACCAATCGTCCTCGCGAGATTTCTTCTGATCTTTCTCGATCCGGAGTGCGCTGAAGAGTCGGCGCCAGTGGGTATATCGGCGAATAGATGTGAGATCTGTCGCCGTTAACGGTCTTGAGTTCATAGGAATGCAAAAAGATGGTTCATCCATCCTGCTCCTATGGGCAAAAGTTGTCGAGGATGTCGGTACCCGCGAGCGCGAAAAAGTGCACCTTGTTCCGTAGCGCACTAATGCAGCGGATACGAAACGTGCTGCACTCCAGCATCCCAACACGCTCGACATCCTCCGCAATTTGCAGGGTCTTGCTCTCGAGCAGCGCACACGATGCTTTCGGCCGGTGCGGTCGAGCGATGAACGGTACTCCTCGGCAGTCCGGCTACCTTCGGTGCCGGGCTGTCGATCAATGCTGCTGAGACTCTCACCGTTAGATTCGTCGGGAAGGTATTCTCCTTGAGAAAGTCTTCGATGATCCGATATTCGCGGGTTGGCAACCAGTGCCGTATCTCCGGAGTACCCGCAGCCACAGCACAGATGTTGCGAAGCATTGCTGTGCTCTGAAGATCACCACTGTCGAACCAGCGGAAGTACGGAGTACCGGTTTCCGCCGTCTGCCAGTAGACGAGTTTCACCATGGCTTCGACCCAGTGCGGATCCTCGCTGCGATCTAGCCGTCGCTGATAAGCCTCATGAACTTTGGGGTAGCGATAGAAGCCTTTGAGCGCGTAACACTTCTGGCATACTGCCCCTTGAATCCGGGCCAGCTTGCCGCCAGTGATACAACTGCGAGCCGGAATACCCCAGGAGTAACAGGGCATTTTTGAAGGTCGAGAGAGACCGCCGACGATGGCCCAGGCTTTCGCCCGAGACATCCCGATGATTTTCTCAAAGACATCGTTCTCTCGATTGTGATCCGGATCATCATGGGTTCGCTCAGCTTCCGGAAGCTGAGTATCGGGCCGATGCCAAAGAAACGGAACGGAATTCAAAGCAGGAGTAGAAATGTCTTTCCATCCTGCTCTGACATCCGAATTCTGTCGAGCAAACGGCGACTATTTCGCGAGCGTCGGGTACCGGTGGCTGGTGCTGTCTTTCCGGTCGGCTAGGTACGAAAAAATTTCGCCGAGGCAAAGCCTCGGTTCCCCGGTACCCGCAAGGCTGGTACCCGGTCCCGCAACGCGGGTCACCCGGTCACCGGGTAACCATGTGAGCTGTGCGGTACCCGGCAAAGCAGGGTACGCAAGATTGGAAATCGGTACCCCGCAAAGCGGGTACCGATTTCCTCGCCTCTTTCGGCAAAGCCGTGCGGGGCTCTCTTGTCCCTCCAAAGTCGGAAGATCGCTGCTATGGAATGCTCTCTTGAACTGTATTGCGGGTGAACCATGCCCACACTGCAAGAAGGCGACAGTTAAGCAAGTGTTAATTATTCTCGCGAAATTGTTGACGTAACCTGTTCATAGTTGTAAAAGATAATATCTCCTCATTTGAGGCTGATCGATGTCGATTTCGGTCACTTAAAAATCACAGAACATTTTTCTCCTTCCCGGTACCCGAGACGAGCACCGATCTGACGGGGCGGTAGTAGAGTCCGAAGCGAGCGAATAAATATTCGTTTGGCTTCTTCTTTTTCTGTTTCCTTTTTTGGCAATGCACGGCACCTATAAGCATCGCATCAACTGCAGTCTGCATCCATACCAGTATCATCCGCTGGTGCAGGCTGCGAAGAAGGCCAATATGCCGACAACTGTATTCGTTCGTGATGCAGCACTAGCCTACGTGCAAAAGAAGACCGTGCTTCCGCCGGGGCTTTCCGAAAAGATCAAAAGAAAACAGCAAGAGATAGAGAGCGCCGAACTGTACCTCAAACCGATCATCGCACAAGTGGATGCGTCGCAGAGACTGACTCCACGCGATTCCAAACGTGCGGCAAAAATCGCGAGACATGTTGATCGGCAGGTCCGCGACATTCTTTCTCTCATTTCTCTTATTCCCCATGATCATTAAGTCAATGTCTCGCAAAAAACCGAGCTTTGGGCAACTGCTCGCCTACATGACGAATCCGGAACGCATCGGCCCGGCGATCTGCCATAATCTGGCAATGGAAGTCGAAAAGAATATAGCCGCGATCTATCGCGATTTCTTGGACAACTTTCGGTACCTGCCACATCGGAAGAACGGCAATGTCCTGTACCATGAGGTACTTTCCTTTGGCGACCAAGATCGATCCAATATAACGCCATCGATCCTTGAGGATCTCACACGGAAATACCTGGAACTCCGTGCTCCGTTTGCGTTGGCCTATGCCCAGGCGCATTTGGATACTGACTGCCCACATGTACACATCATGATTTCAGCGAACAATCGCCAGAGCAGCCGTCGCGTTTCACTCAGCCGCAAAGAATTTTCCAAAGTGAAGCGTGATCTGGAGCAGTACCAAAAAATTCGCTATCCCTTTCTGGCTCACTCGGTCGTCTTTAAGCGTGAACAGGCAAAGAGGAAACGCCAAGCGCCAATTCGCCACAGACGGAACGAGAGCGAGCGAGAACGTCGACTGGCCAAGCAAGATCACCTAGAGCCATCAGAGAAGGAGCAGATACGGCAACTGGTAGCTGAGCAGATCGCTACGGCTAAGTCAGGCAAGGCGCTGTACCTGCGACTCAAGAACCTGGGGCTATTACTCTATAAACGTGGCAAGCATGTAGCCGTGCAGGATCTCGTAGGGCGTGGTGGCTCTTTCCGGAAAAAATCCGGACGAGGCCGTCGGTATCGCCTCATGACTTTAGGATTGGCCGACGAGTTTCGAAAAGCGCAGCGGCAGTGGAATGGGATGCGACAAACTCCCGAACATCTGCTCGAACCTGGTCAACTTGAAAGAGAACAACAGCTCTGGCTGAAACAAGGGTACCGCGACGAGATCCGCGATGTTCTCGCATTGCGATCGACGGAACTGTCGCCCCTCGAAAGAGAACGCCTCGAACAGATCCACTCGCTCCGCGCGGCTCAACGGAGGAGCGAACTCAAACCGCCGGATATAAGTCTGTGAGTTTCTTGGCTTTTGTCCTCTCTGTCACCTCCCAATGGAACATTTTTCCACACACTCCGAACACCTGGTAGAAAGTCTTGAAAAACTTTCCTTTCCAGTCCGCCGCACCCTGGAGATCATTACTCGGTACTACATGGACCAGCTCGCGCCGGAGCACTTTCATGCCGGTCCCGATGAACTTGCCGCGGCACTGGCTGAGATCCGCCGCACCCTCAACTGCTGCGCGCTAGTTTCCGAACTCTCTGAGGACGACCAGAGCAACGTGTTGGCAGTGCTGAGCAGCCACGTCCCAAATCCACTTACCGACGAGCGCCCCGGATCGAGAATCGACCAACTGGACACGATTCTTCAGGAAGTATCGATCGGACTGATCTGTTGGCACGCCAGAACTGCTATTACCTTCGCCTTGTTTGAACAGGGCCGAGATCACCTGCCGGACTACGAACGCTTCCGGCACGGCGACTATGTAATCGTGGGAGTGAGGGATTGGCAGTCGTATCCCTACCACGGCTGTACCGGGACGTTTCAGCGCTACAGCGATCCGCGTATCAGTCACGATAACCGCTGGGCAATTGTTCATCTGGACGGCGATGCTGATGATGACGTGACCCTCATCCGACCGGATCATCTCGAATTCGCACCTTATGATGAGACGGTTGCCAACAACCGAGATAGCGAGCAAGAGCCAGAAGCTGACGCTTGGTGCAGCAAGAAGCCGGTTGAGGCTCATGTCGCCCAAGAGTTCGAGCAACTCCGCGGCTGGCGAGAGCTGCACCTTGCGGGCGCGACCAACGAAGCCATCCTCGCTGTCGCCCGGTACGGCCGAGCTGAGGACATCTTCGAGGTACTGGCTCTCGATATCTTTGAGGCCTACGACCTGGTGCTCGAGCTGGCCAAAAAGCGGGACGATCAGGATCTGCACTACCTCCTTCGTCAGTTGCACCGCCTGCGTAACATCGAGCTCGTCGGCGGTGAAGATGAGCTGGCTAACCTCTATGAGTGATTGGCGGCAGGCATGCAGGAAGTCCTGTCCCGGCGGTTCGCATTCGAGCAGCACGGGCAGTACTTTGCTGGCCCTAAGAACTTCACGGACTCTTCTCTCTCCCTGGCAATAGAACCCTCTAAGAACTGGTCAGGAGATTGTTGCTGCTTTAGTACTGCCAAGATCCAAGAACGGTCGCGGCTTCGACTTCCGATGGGGCCAGGGAGCAGGAGAGATCTGGGTTTGTTGCCACCAGGACGGCACCGAGAAGTACGGCAACATATGTAGTTTAGCCGGGCGCTGACGGCCGGAGATCAGCACGCCATCGTGAGCCCGCAGCATGCGCATCTCATCCGCTCGAATCAGCGGAACCGCCAAAGTTCGAGCGCGATCATCTACGCCTCCGAAAAGCGTGTCGTATTCTGTAGTCTGTCCGAGTGCTTGTTCCACGTAGAGCGCTGTCTCCAGATCAAGTCCGGAGAAAAACAGCTTGTTCGCGCATCCGCCTGAAAAGATCGTACGTGCTTCGTCAGGGCCGTAGACCGAACGTAGTTGAGACAATTCCTGAAGAATGATGCTTACGGAACAACGGCGCTTACGCAGTGTAGTAAGAGTCGAGGCAATGTTATGGACGTGTCCGAGGTTTCCGAACTCGTCTAAGAAGAAATAGACCGGCAGATCTGTCCTCCCGCTGCCCGTCACGAGACAGTGTGAGAAACAGGCCGAATAGAAGAGAGTGACGAACTGACCGAAATACCGAATTTGATGTTCCGGAATGATGATGTAGATGGCAGTGTGTCTCTGGCGTAGAGTTGTAATATTGATCGTATTCTCTGCGGTCAAACGGCAGATGTCAGAATCAGCCCATAACTCCAAAGCGGCTCGAGCACTCGATAATACGGATGCTTTGACCTTCGGGTCCTGAGCACAGAAAGCACGATACTCTGCTAGGACTGCATCTTGATCCGTATTGAGATGGCGAACCATGAAGGTATCGATCTCTCTTTGATTTCCGCCGAGGTGGTTGAGTAACCAACGAAGGTTCCCCAGATTGACGAATTCTTTCGCGGCGATATTGTTGAGTGCTGCCAGGCTAAGCCACAACAGATTGATCGCTGAAGTGATCCAGAACGGGTCAGCGTTTCGTCCCTGCACACTCATTCCCAAGATTCTCGCGAGCTGCCGCACTTCTTGCGGTTTCGACCAGAACTCGAGCGGATTGAAGCGTTCGCTTCTATCCGTATCGGCCGGCTGCAACACTTGGATGAGAAAACCTCTTTTTTGCAAATACCCGGATGTCTTCCGGAAAATCTCTCCGGAGGGGTCAGTCACAACTACTGAACCTTGAACGTGCAGTACGTTTGGTATGACGTACCGAGTCGTCTTACCTGACCCGGTCGGTGCCACAAGGGCCAAGTTTGTAAAAGAATCTTTCCGGCTAAGTCGATACCGTGTCGATAGTATCAGGCCTGTATGTTGAGGTTTCAGGAACTTACTTCGCTCACGACGATTCATCCAGCGAGCACTGCCATGTACTCGCGAATAGAATATCCCGGCGAGCCAGCGGAAGGGGGCAGCAAGGAGTTGAGCCAGCAGAGTATGGAACGGAGCCAATTTTTGTGAATTAAATACGGTTCCTTTCACTCTATGAATTACTCGGGAACCTGTAAACCGAGTTTTTGCTCCTGTTATGAATAATCCGCGGCACGAGCTTTTTCCGAGAAAAAAAGAACCCGCCACGTCCGGGATCGTGGCGGGCATTCGGTGCTGTAGCGATGTAGAGAGCGGGTGGCACCGGGGCTAGCAGAAGATGAGGAACCCGGATGAAAGGAACATCCGGCCCAAGGCGTTACTCTCTCCGTGGTGAATTGGGAGTAGGGCTCACCGACATCAAGACCTTGAGCCGGAATCTGTTGGCAAAGAAGCGGCATTACTCGTGCCTGCGGTACTCTGAGGAGCGGCAGTCTCAGTTGCTTGAGATTGAGTGCGGCGATTCCTTGCGCTGCTGAGATAGTTCTCCAGCAGTTTCCGGAGTCCCGGACACGCCGCTTCGCGCAATACACTGAGACGCTCAATCTCATCGCGGCGCTCATTCAATTCCGTCACAGCAGCGACTTTCACGGCCGGCAGGATTATGCGGATGCGTCTGCGGCGGCGCACCGTGTGCGGGTTCGGTTCGCGGAGTGCGGCGTTGCAGAGATTCCGGAGAGCGTTCGCACGAACGCTTGGCTGTATAGCCCTCGCATCGCGATCAAGAGTCCGCAAAAGCACATCGAGTTCGGAGGCAGTTTTCAGGGCATCCCGACACAGGGTACCCAAAGGCGCCAAAGGATCACGGCAACGGAGGACGATTTCGAGTACGACGCGCGCTTCAAGGCGGGCATGTGAAGAGCGCAGCACCTCCAGGAGCGTTGCAAGCTGCTCCGGAGCGGCGCCGAGGACGGAATCGATCAGACCGGCGATACCCTCGAAGTTGATGAGGGGTGCGGCAGTGTAGATCGTCAATTCTCTTCCATCCGTTCCCGGACGAATTCATAGAGATCGCGATTATGGGTAAACAGGCGATCCTCAATAACCTCCAGGGCCGCCTCATCCGGTTCATAGCGTTCCAGCATGGCGCCAAGTCCGGTGCGCCGAACCAGCCACAGGGCCGGCAAGAGAAGGTCGGCTTCCAGGTTGCGGATGAAGTCCGCCAAGTCTTGAGAATCTGATCTCATCGCAGGTTCAGGGACGGCTTGTTGGCGATAGCGCTGCTCTAGCTCGGAAGCTACCACCGTGCCTGAATGCCGATGCTGAGATCTCAAAAGGTCTGCTCTGTGAGGATTCCTCTCAGACCATCCGCAGTTTCTCTGATGATCACGAAGGATTACATCAGCGCCATTCTTACGGAAATTCCCAAACTCTTGCCTTATTGCGGAATTACTGCTCTTTCGAGAGGCTAGTATCGTTCCTTGAACCGGAAAGGACGTCGTAATACCGCGACGTATTGAGCCGGACATGAGGAGGTACTGATGGGATTGTTCGCTGTTGGTCCGTATATCCTTCCCGAAGGCTAAGTATGAAGTAAGTCTCTTTTGAGTAGGCGAGGGTTGCTTGACTCTCGCCTCTTTTTCTGATTAATTTCTCCCAATACAAATGCACGGGAGCGGCGATGGCGAATGCTCGAGAATTGCTCACGGAACGTGAGATAAAGATCCTTCTTACCAAGGCGGAGAAAGATCCGTATTATGTGCTCGCAAATTCGGATTGTCAGCAAACACAGTTTTGCACCCGGTTTTTTACGCTCTGTAATGAGGTTATGTTCGACACGCCGGAGTTAGCTTTAGAGCAAGCATTTATCGCTCGAAGGTTAGCCCAAAAGACGAGAAACTCTCATCTCATGGCGAAGGCAACCGCCATGGTAGGAGCCGGATATCGAATTGAAACGCTGTATGCCAAAGCAGCTGCATGCATCCGACAGGCGCTCCGGTTGGCGGCGGGCTGTATTTGCTGCAAAGCAGAAATCCATCGTCGTGAAGGACTCAATCTCCTTCACGAACGCAAGTTCACTGAGAGCTACGACGCATGGTCAAAATCCATGCGCTATTACGAAAAGTTAGACGATCAGAATGGCGTCGCCCGAGTCCTGATACTCAGAGGTGCAGGTCTGGATGCGATGGGGCGTTATTCCGAGGGACTGGAAGATGAGCGGAAAGGTCTGGCGCTCTTCGCCGGACACGCGCCATCTCGCTACTACATCGCCGGCATGGTCAACATGGCGGCCCTTCTGGTCAATCTCGATCGCTCTTTCGACGAAGCGCTCGTGTGTCTCCGGAATGTTCGGAGTGCTATCAAGGGAAAGAAGGGCCAGCACGAGCGCGTTCGCGTCATCCTGCGCTGGATCGAGGGTTTAATCCTCGCTCGCATCGGTCAACGCCGAGCTGCCTTCAGGCGGCTCTTTGCGGCGCGCAACGGCTTGGAGCGGTTCGGGTTGCAGTCCGAATACATCGCCATCTCCGCCGATATTTCCAAGCTGTACAAGACGGGAACGCCACGTCTCAATGACGATCAGGTCATCGAGATCGCAGTAGAGTGTTTGCAGAAAGGCCAGCCGACGGAGGAAGAGCGTCAGATCTTGGAGAAGCTGTGTCTATTTCCCGAAGTGGAGATCATTGAAAGCTTACGGCAAGCAGCGACGTGCCGCGTGCCGGCGTTGCTGTGAGTTTCGGAAGATCCGGATCGGATCTGTGATCACAATAGACTTCGATGAACATGCTTGGAGTTGGCCCGCTGATTAATCCGGAAGGGTAATAGATCTGCGCGTTTTGGGCCCATGAGTCGCATAGTCTCTGAAGAGCTTGCATCGCTTCGTGTCTTTGGAAGACAATCACTTGCATGCTCAATACCGATCGGGAACTCGACCGCTATCTCACGCTGCTGCGCAACAAGATTCGTGAACATGGGTTCACGCAGCTGGAGGTGCAGGAAGCCCTCGGCTGGGGCCGCAGCTATATCAGTCAGCTGCTCACCAAACAGAAAGCTCTGCGCCTCGAACAGGTTCTTTCTATCCTCGACGTCATCGGGAGCGACCCGCGAGCCTTCTTCGCTGAACTCTATGGCGGTGGGTTAGCTCCTGTGAGCAGCTCTTGGTCCCGGCAAGTGAACATGCGAGCCGACGACTTGCAGCATCACCAGCAGGTGCAGCAAGAGCTGGCGCCATTGCTCAACGCGCTCGTTAAACTGCTCCGTGATCAGGAAGTGATCACCGACGAGGAACTCGGCGCCGCAGTGCGGTCGGTTGAGGCGGAAGAGATGGAGTCGAGTTGAGCGTGCAGTGTCGGGTCTCCGGAACTTTCAACGTCTAATACTGGCTCGGCTTTTATTCCGCGCAGACACAACTGGCCATTGTGCATAGTTGGCCGTTTCGAGGCGAACACGGCGAACACCGTCCCGACTTGTCGGGACTTATGCACAATGCAGAGTTGTGTTCAGCGCTCCCAAGGTTCAGTGTTCTCGCTGTGGAATCCCAGAGCTGAGTGCGGGATCGCTCACGCCTTTCTCAGGATAGCAAACAGAGGCGACCCCAGGGTCAAGGAGCTTCTCGGCCGGCAGAGCAGATCCTGCGATGAGTTTGTCGGACTCGGTTCGATCCGGTAGTCCATCCTTGGCTCACCGAATCCGACGGCCTCATTGACGCAGGCTATTCCTCTGCCTTTCCTGCGACTCCTCCTTGACCCGGGCCTCTGTCTGCTGCGTAGGAGGCGCTGAGCGAGAGATTGGCTCGGTCAGCGCTTTTTCGTACTTTTTTATTTTCCCATGAAGAAGACTATCTCCATCAACGTCAATCAGGGTCGCATTGAATCCGTCGACAATCTTCCCGAAGGTTGGGACTACGAGGTTCATGACCACGATGCTCCCGAAGACGGGACTTTCATTTGCCCACATTGCCATCAAGAGCAGACGGACTTCTGGCTGCCGCCAGGTACCAGTGTCGCTCTGTGTCCGAACTGCCACGGAGATGTGGAAGACGCTCTTTCCGAATGGGCCGCTGACCGGAATCGGTAACCGGTTCTCCTTTTTTTATTCACTTCCCATGACAAAAATCAAACTCATCAACGGCGACTGCATCGAAGTACTCCAGCGAATGCCGAACGCCAGCATCGATCTGATCGTCACCGATCCGCCTTATCTCGTGAACTACTCGTCAAGCGACGGCCGCACGATCGCCAATGACCGCCAGTCCGACTGGCTCAAGCCGGCTTTCTCCCAGCTCGCCCGCGTACTGAAACCGGACCGCTTCTGCATCAGCTTCTATGGCTGGAAACAAGCCGATCGCTTTCTCGAAGCCTGGAGGGCGGCGGGATTCTGTCGGGTCGGCCACCTCGTTTGGGCTAAGTCGTATGCGTCCTCCCGGAACTTCGTGCGGCACATGCACGAGTGCGCCTACCTGCTGGCCAAGGGTCGGCCGGAGCAGCCGCAGATCCTGCTCAATGACGTGCTTCCCTGGACCTACACCGGCAACAAGCTGCATCCGACGCAGAAGCCTCTTTCGGCAGTCAAGCCGCTCATTACGGCGTTCTCCTCCCCGGGCGATGTTGTCCTCGATCCTTTCATGGGGTCGGGCTCAACGGGTGAAGCAGCTGTCCGACATCGCAGGAACTTCATCGGGATCGAGCTCGACGAGGAGTACCACCGTATCGCTACCCGGCGACTGGCGCAGTTCTGAAGTTGTCCTGACGGGACATCCTGGCCTTGCATCAGTGCGATGCAGGGCCTTTCTTTGTGCTCGCTCTTGCACTTGGTGGCTGGCTTTCCTGATCGGAGATCCGCCGCCTCTCCCGCCACCACCAACTGCCCCTGTTGCAGTCGAAACGCCTCTCAAGAGTACTGCCCGAATCGGGCCGCCTCAAGGAGTTTCTCCTCGCGTGCGACTCCTCCTTGACCCGGCCCGATTCGGGCAGTGTGGCGGAGGCGTTTTCTTCCTTTTACCCCCCACACTATGAAAAAGACATGGGACTATCGGTTCGCGCATCGTTGCCACTGCTGCGGCTATCACTGGTTCACCTCTCATGAGTGGGCCCATCGCCTCAGGAATGACTGGGTAGGAGCCCAATGTCGCAGGTGTCATTCGAGCAATCACGATACTTACCGTCTTGTTACGGTTGAACGCGAGCGGCTACTCCGCAAACTCGCCATCTGCTTGACCATCATCGCGATCATCACGATCATCGCCCTGTTACTCCGACTCTGAGTCGGAGTGGCAGCGCCTGGCCCGCCGTCCGCTGCGGCGGAGCGCCCCGTTCTCCTCCGGAAGCCATCCACAAACCCCAGCCAACCACCAGCTTCCTCAGCCGGAGGAAGACGATGTTCGAAGCTCACCTCTATTCCTGTATGCGCTTAGATTCGCTCGAACAGAGAATTGGACATCTTATAAGTTCTGGTAATAAACGATTTGTTTATCTACCTGGTACCCGCTCCGGATACCCGTTGCTACTACCCCGATCGCGGGTAGCCTAGCCGGGTGAATTGCCGGATTTCCGGAGATCTTGCTAGAGTTTTGATGTCGCGACCGAAAGGAATTGAACTCAGCTTTAGCCAGCTCTTCTTGGAAACAAGCCGTAATCACTGGAGTCAAAAATCATGATCGAACATGCTTCGCGCCAAACACAGCGCAGCCGATTGCAAGTGCCGTTACTTACAGAGATCGAGGCCGCCAAGCACCTGAATCTCACACCGCGAGCGTTACAGGCGTGGCGCTGTCAGGGTCGCGGGCCGCGCTTCGTAAAAATCTCAGCTCGTGCGGTGCGCTACCGTCGCGAGGATCTCGAAAACTGGATCGAGACCCGGCTGCGCTCATCCACGTCGGATTCGGGAACGTTGTAAGGACGCAGCTCGCAGCGCAAAGTTCCCTGCCTCTGATCTGCAAGCGTCGTCAGCTGCTACTCTGGAGCTACTGAGTCAACAGGGGCTTCTGAGCAGCGGCATGACCAAGGACGAAATTACCCAGATCCTCCAGGCTTGGAATGCAGGCGAGCCGGGAGCACTGGACCGGCTCTTGCCGCTTGTGATGGACGATCTTAGACGAGCTGCTTCGTTCTATCTCCGGAACGAGAGCCACGCTACGCGACCGACGAGTCTCGTCAACGAGGTCTGGCTACGCTTGCTGGGACAGAAGCCGAATCAGTGGCGCAACCGGAAACACTTCTTCTCCAGCGTCGGTCAGCTCATACGTCGTATTCTTATCGATCAGGCGCGTACCCGCCTGGCCGCGAAGCGAAAAGAGGATATGGCTCTCGTCTCACTGAGCGGTATAGCCAACCATCCCGAGCCGGAGCGGACGGAGCTTAGCCCTGAACTCCTCATCGATGTTGACGCCTTGCTGATGCGTCTGGAAGAGATCGATCAGCTCGCTAGCAAAGTCGTTGAGTTGCGCTTTTTTGCCGGGCTCACGATTGCAGAGATCGCGCAGGCATTGGAGATCTCTTCTTCCAAAGTCCACCGCAATCTGGCCATGGCTAAGCGCTGGCTCGCCAGGGAGTTGGGGAACAAGTCTCCATTGCGGTGACAGACTTTCGGGGCGTTTTCCGCCCTTAAGGACATATGAGGGAAATCCCCTCGGAGATCAAGATATGAAACCAGCCCATTGGCAGCTGGCCATGAGAATTGTGCCGGAAGCCCAAGCCCTCCCTGAAGATCAACGTCAGGCCTTTTTAGCCGACGCCTGCGGCGACGATATCGAACTGCGAAGCGAGGTCGATGCCCTCCTGGCTGCTGATCCCTTGAAGGCTGACTTCATCGAGACGCCGCTCATCCGGCTGCCGGAGGAACCGTCAGAACAGATCAGGATCGGTAGCACGATCGGGGCATATCGCATCAGTCGGGAACTCGGCCGCGGAGGAATGGGGGTCGTCTATCTCGCCAGACGAGCTGATAGTGAGTTCGACCACGAGGTAGCGATCAAGGTGCTCCTGCCGGGCAGAGAAGGGTATTCGCATCGGTTCCGCCGCGAAATCCAGATTCTGGCGAACCTCAGTCACGCAGGAATTGCCAAGCTGCACGATGCCGGCCGCACAGAGTCCGGACACCCGTACTTCCTGATGGAGTTCGTCGAAGGTCAGCATATCGACGTCTACTGTGCCGCTCAGCAACTCTCCATTGCGGCGAAACTTGAGTTGTTTCGCAAAGTCTGTGCCGCGGTCCACTACGCCCATCAGAACCTCGTTGTGCATGGTGACCTGAAACCAAGCAACATTCTCGTACAGGCCGATGGGGAACCGAAACTCTTGGACTTCGGGATCGCAAAAATCCTCGAAGAAGATCGTTCCTCACCTGATCCCAGTGGGCGTCCGATGACCTTGGAATACGCCAGTCCCGAACAAGTCAGAAACGAAATACTTACGACCGGAACGGACGTTTACTCTCTCGGAGTCGTCCTGTATAAGCTGCTCACCGGCGTCCATCCCACGCCCTTCGAAAGTGAAGAAGAACTGCGGACAGTTATCTGTACAAAACTTCCGCGTCCTCCCGGTACGATCTCATCACGTCATCAGCTCAGTCGTGATCTCGATGCCATCGTTTTGATGGCATTACAAAAACGACCGCGAGATCGCTACTCATCTGTTGAGCAATTCGCGACAGATATACAGCGGTATTCACGAAAGTTTCCGGTACACGCGCGGGACGGCCGATTATTGTATCGGACGGGACTCTACTGGCAGCGAAACAGAGTATGGGCTGCTCTCATCGCAACCGTAGTTGCGCTGGTGGTCGGATTCGGTTTCAGGCTTTATTCGGAGCAGCAGGAGACAGCTCGACAACGGGAACGCGCTGAGCATGTATCCGCATTCCTGACGGATCTGTTCGAAGCACCTGATCCCCAGATATCTTCCGGCGAGGAATACACAGTCCGTGAGATGCTCGATCGTGGTGCGAAGAAAATACGATCTGAGCTAGAAGCCGAGCCGCAAGTCAAAGCCGACTTACTCGGTACCATGATGATGTCTTATTTTAATCTCGGGCTGTATGAGGACGCGCTCGCTCTACAAAAAGAAGCATTATCGATACGCGAAGCAACTCTCCCTCCGGACTCGAAAGAGGTAGCTGTAGACATCGGTAAAGTCGCTATTCTGCTCTATTATGGCGGCAACCACGAAGAGGCGGAGGATTTCTACAAGCGCGCCATAGCAATATTGGAGCAGGGAAACGAACAGAGTCGGCTCGATCTGGCAACGAACCTCAACAGCCTGGGGGCTTTGTACAAAACCACAGGCCGATACGCTGAAGCGGAGAAGCACTACCTACGGGCTCTGGAGATTCGTGAACAGGAACTGGGGCCTGAAAGCGCTGATGTTGCTACAAGCCTGAACAACCTCGCAGTACTCTATAAAACCCAAGGCCGGTATCGACAGGCAGAGAATCTTTACCGACGTGTTTTAGCGATCAAGGAAAAGCTCTTTGGAGCTGAGCACCCGAAAATCGCCATCACGCTCACGAACTTGGCGGTAGTCTGCAAAACGCTGGAAGAATACGCCGAGGCCGAAGCGCTTGGGCGCCGTGCTCTCGCTATCGAAGAGAGAGCGCTGGGACCGGATCATCCCAGTGTCGCTCTTACCCTCAACAACCTCGGTGTTCTTTACTTCGCTCAGGGCGACTACAGCACCGCTGAGGTGCTGCACAAGCGAGCATTAGCCATTCGGGAGAAGAAGCTTAAAGCCGGACATCGCCGCATCGCCGAGAGCTTGCATAACCTTGCGCTTGCCCATCTGAAGCAAGAGGACGTGCAACGCGCTCGGGAACTTCTCGAACGGGCATTCGAGATCCGGAAAAATCTTTATGGAGAGTCGCACCATATGGTAGCGGTGACCGTACGTGGTCTCGCTGAAGTCTCTCGGGCGGAAAGAGATTACCCTACCGCCGCGTCGCTCTACCGCCACGCGATCTCTATTTGGGAACAAGAGATTGGTCCTGATAATTCGAGCGTAGCCACGGCACTGCTGCGTTTGGGAGATCTTCTGCACGAGCAGGGTGATATAGCGACAGCTCGGGATGTGTTCGATCGCGGTATTGCTATCCACACCAAGGTATTTGGTGCTGAGCATCCAAAGGTCTTGGCGGCCACCGAACAACGGGCGACTTTGTTCGGCGAGCAATGATGGACACGACCCCATCACCTGACTCAGTACGGCCGAGGAAGCGGGGGCTGGTTCTTACGCCGACCGATATCGAACTTTTCCGCTGGCTGTGGATGCTGCGGGTTATGACCCTTGATCAGTTGCGGAGAGTTGGTTACTACCAGCCGAAAACAGGTCGCCTCTCCTCATTGGACAACGTCCGCAAGCGCCTGCGGCGCCTGGCAAAGAAGGGATACCTCATCGGCGATATCCTCCTGGAGACGCGGGAGCGGATCTACTTTCTCGGCGAACGGGCATTACCGGCGTTGCTCGAACACTACGACATCGAGCAACGCCGTCTCTACAAGCCCAAGGGAGCGGAGACGATGCGGCAGCTCGCCCATCCCCTCATGGTCAGCGAATGCGCTGTTCGAATCCATGAGTCCGTGCGCAGCAGCCCACTCCAACTGCTCGAACTCGCACCGGTCCGCGTGCCGTTCATCCACACTCATCTCGTTGGAGATGCGACCAAGAAAAGGCATGTCGAGCGCTTCGTTTCGCAGGAAGACATTCGCGTCCCCGGCAACGCCAGGCCATTGCGGATACGGCCGGATCTCGTCTTCGCGCTGGCGAAGGGCGGTATAGGTCGACTCTACTTCCTCGAAGCCGATCGCGGACATGAGAGCCCACAGGAGTTGGCTCAAAAGCTACTCGCCTATCACCACTACCGCAAGGCATCAGATCATTCCGATACACAAAAAATGCGTTGGCAGCGGTATGGGGCGGTAGGTGATTTTCGCGTGCTGCTCGTGACTACCAGTCGACAGCGTGTAATGAGTCTGTGCCAATACCTGCAAGAGAGGCCTGGGTTCGACCTAATGGCATTGGCGCCACTCGAAGCGGTGAAGGAAAAAAACATGATCTACGACACGCTCTGGACAAACAATAATGGATCTGGCCGGGCGTTGGCGCGACGCGCTTAGGTCTATCTGTGTAGGAACTGTCACCAATGATCGGCAAGCGCATGCGGACCAGATTACGTCCCAAAGAAAGAAGTTGCCAGAAATCCAGCGCAGATTATTTCGTAACCTATTGCGGAACATTGCTCGCATTCCTGATGATGTTATCTCCAGTCAGGGTCCATTCCGAAGAGGAATCTCTAGAAGGACAGATCGACCTCATGTACGCAAGTGACATGCGCCTAAAAGAACTATCCGGGCAGACATGGGAAACAATAGGCGACAGACGTAGCTACTTTAACTACTTTACCAGCAGAGAGAGCAAAGCTTATTTCAAACAATGGCGGCAGTACGAACGCCGACCAACAGTGCGGTTCCGACAACTCAGTGCAGATCACAAAGACACTGTGATGATAGAATTTAAAAACAACCCTGACAGAGTCGGCACGCAAGTCGTTGCACTGCGTTTACTTGCAGAAAACGGCTTGCAGTACGAATTTCGCAGATTAAACGAACAACAAGAGGATGAAACTGAGACTATACTAAAGAAGCCAAAGAGCGAATACCGACGCGTTAGAGTGCAGAGAAGTAAAAAAAGCAGTGCCCTCGAAGATATAGTGACTTTCGAGGTGCGGCACCTCACCGACGACGAGTTGGAGCGCGAGCATGGAATTCGATGGGGCCAGCCGATCAGGGAACTCGCCATTTCTACATTCATGAAGAGTTTTCATTTTAAGAGTGTAAGGGAGGTCTTCGAAGATTCTGGTTGGCAGCTACCCCAATGGGAAGGATACTGGCGGCTAGCAGAATCCTCGGGACGGCAAAATGCGGCCGACGATTTTCTAGAGATTCCACTCGCTGGATCGGAAGATCTGAGGCACTATTTCTACTTAGACACCACATCAGACGAGGTATCCCTTCGTATAGTCGCTGTCCATCCTATACATGGACTGATTCGCTTTCATGAGTACGAAGCAGGGAACTATCGAATCACAAGCCGCGCGGGTGCGCAGATAAGGTACAGGAAACGGTCGCCGTACGATCAAATCGAAAAGAATATTCGTGCTACGCAGTCTGTATTCACAGAGGAGGACGTAGCATACAGCATGCCTCGACTCGGATTAACTTCTCCATCTCGCCAGTTTGCTAAGATAGATTTACGCAACTATGTATTATACAATACCAAGGATTTCCTCGCCGGCCCAGGAAAGATGTTCTCCCAATGGGCTTCCCTCCGCGAGTCTCGGTACGACTTGTACACTAGAAAGGATAGATATGCAACTTCTGTGAGAGCCTTAAAAAGACATTCAGGCTACTATGAGTTCAAGGGAGATATGCCGATATTCTGCTTTGTGGAATTTTCCGAAAATAGCGTCAGACGGGTGGTTACCTACAACGAGTTGTTGGTCGAAACCGATTATCGAATTCCTACGTGGTGGATGCAACACGGAAGTCGAGTGAGATGGAGTCTCATTACCATATTGTCATTAGTTTGCATGAGTTTTCTCGCCGCGAGATTGGCAGGGGAGCACCGAAGAAAGCGGGAAGAGGAGAGGCGGGATGACGAACGCGAGAAGTCGGAGAGGACAAAGAAGTTGCTGGAATATACAGGCAAGAGGGTAGACTACTTTATTAGAAATGAGAACTTCGACGATGCAGAGTCCGTAATCGAACATCTGAAAACCAATTCCCCAAAGGAAGCTGGAGAGGTTGTTAGGCTACAATTGCAGAATGTCAGAAAAGCCAGAGTCCTCTCCGCAAAACGTGCAATAGATCGCAACTATGAAGAAATACTTGCCGTAGTTGAGAACCAGGGGCTTCCAGCCCTTCAGCAGCTAGAGGCGCATCTTGAAAATCTGATTCGAGATGTCGACGAAGAAGTGGCTTCGAAGACGAAGGAGCTCAAAGAGCTATGTCTTTCTAAATTGCAAGCTAAGCAGCTTCAGGACGACGAAAGCAAGGAAAAGGAAATTCAAGAAGATATTAAGGCCGCAAAGAAAGTGAGGCTCCACCTAAAAGAAAAATTGAAAGAGGCGAAGCAGCTGTTAGATGATAAAGATAGATTTGTCTTGTTTGTTAATTTCCTTGCAGGAAATCTCGCTTCCAGCGAGCAGAAGGCAATCGAGATTCTAGCTGCTGCCCGGAATATAAAAATTGATAGTATTCGCAGTGATTTTTCGTTGTTCGCATCATTGATGAGTCAGGATGAGGAGCGAAAACGTATCGCTACCAGCGTCGTCGGCGAGCAGATTGAGTTGAAGGAACGAGCGCAGCGGCTAGAACAGGAAGTAAGTCGTCTGAGAGCTTCAAGAGCAAGTCAGGAAAAGGAGCGTAAAAAGCTTGAGAGGGATCTTCGTGTAGGCCGGCAAAACGAGGGGAAACTTCGGAGAGTTGAGGCAGCTCTCCAGAAGACGGAGGATGAGTTGGCGCAAAGGACTGCAGAAATAGAAGGATTGAGAGAGCGTATTCGATGGCTTGAGGATGAAGAACGCAAAGTAGCCGAGTTGCGTGAGCAGAAGCGAACGCGTTTACTTCAAGCAATAAGAGGCTGCGTGTATGCCGAAGATTCAAGGAGAGGTGAGTTTAAATCGAAGAGACTCTGTTTCGATCATGAGTATGGTTTTATAATTGCAGAAGCGCACAGAGCACTCCAAGCGCAGATCAAAGATGGGCGGTGGGTTGATGCCATCGACACTCCGGAGTATGTCATGAGTGTTGTAGAAGGCTTTCTACGGAAGGAAGATTATGAGGAACGCTTTCTTCATTCGGACGGCAAAAGAGTCATTCGAGACCTAAACAGGTACCTTGCTGGCAAAACGCCCCTGTCGGATGCTCGCAATTCGGCTCTGTGCTTGACGCATCATCGGTGGGCGTTAGAGCGAGTTCGTGAGGGTAGCAGTCATTATCTTCTCGAGTCTTGGCTTGAGCCACATCGACAACAGCAGACCAAAGAATATCAGCTCTTCAAGAGTGGTGAGCACGATCGCCAGGCGGAGTTAAAACGAGACCTACAAACAATCGGGCTCACGAGTCCAACACTGGAGCAGTGGATTGGTACATGGGATGAACAACCATGGCTATTTATAAAATATTGACTTGACAATGTTTCCAGCAAGGCCATATAATATGATGCTATTGCTTTCTTGTTCTTGGCGTCAAAAAATGAACTATCCGCCGGCGCTGCCCGAATTCTGTCGGGATCCAAGTCCCGCACAGAGGTCAGTGCAGATGCACGCCCCCAAGATATACACTCGACTCACGAATCGGAGTTTAGGTATAGCTTTCTGGAATTCCTTAGAGATTCCGTCCGAGATTTATATGAAGATTTTTTTCCATCTGGCAAGCGGCAGAAAGCTGAAAGGAAGCAACGAGAGGAAGAAGAACGACAAGCGAGAGATCGGCTGCGTAAATTTGATCACTATCTCCACAATTTAGACATGCTTCTACATGGGGAACGATTCGATGCTGCTGAAGATCTACTGTCATTTCTTCAGAGAGAGTATCCCGAACAAGAAGACGAACTACAAATTCAAGCACTGGATTTACACGAAAAGAAGATCAATACTGAGATACGTACTCTAGACACAGAACTCAAAGAGAGCATGATCAGAATCTGCGACGAGAGAGATGAAGCAGCGTTAGAGGCTCTTAAGAGTCAGGTCGTACAGATGTTGGGGAGACTAGAGCCACAAATTATTGAACTGGAAAAAGAACATGATGAACTAGTGGCCTACGATATTCATCGCAAACAGTCTTCTCGAAAGTATGAGCTGGAACGAAGAATCCGAATTACTAAGGAACTCCAGAAGTTTTGGGGAAGCGTTCTTGAGAAAGCACATAGGTTAGAAGAGTACTTGTCGCAGCCTCCAAATGAGGTTCTAAGATTGTCGTTGCATTCCGATATACGGTTTCGTTGACAGCCAGTTCTGCAAAGTGACGACCAAGGAGCACTCTATGAATCGAAAGATTGATTCGGAATCGAGTACAATTGACGAATTCACTGAATTCGACGAAGAATTCGAGCAAAGTAGGCGAGAATTTGCTGAGGTCGAAGTGCGCTCAGTAGGCGTAATGCACGAAGAGTTCTCTGAAAGCCAAGCCGCAGCCGAATCATCATTCACCGACCTCAGACAATCAGCAGAGGAAGAGTTTGAGCTTAAGGCGATGAAAGGGGATAGACGATTCGGGAGAGAAAAGGCTCGACACCAGACAGCAAGATCAGCGGTCACCGGACAGGGAGAACGGATCTCCGACACTGAGGTTAACTTGGAGAACCGTTTGGAAGATTTTCCACCGCTAGAGGTACTCGGTTCCTTGAGGAACCATCTCGAGACCAAAAAGCTGACGAAGTGATAGTGAGGCATACAGAATGCTGATAAACGAACTGGAGTACCTCCGTTCCCCGAGAGACGAGATTGACCACTCAATCCGCATCGGCGAGCTTCCGGAGGAAGACAAGGATCTGTATCTGAGCGAGGACTACCGCCAGGTTCATAGCTATATATGTGGTCGCCCGGGAACAGGTAAAAGCCGTTTCATGGAGGCGATGATCATTAGTGACATCGTGAAAGGGCATCCCGTCTGTGTCATCGATCCGGGCGGAGACCTCTATGAACGCCTACAAAACTTCATTACGGCCTGCGTGCAAAGAGCCGAACGTGCAGGGCACAGAAGAGATCGCCTCATGCAGCGGTTCCTGTTTCTTGACGCGAGTAACGAAAGCAACCCAATCCGCTTTAATCCACTTGCACCCCATCCCGAAGAGCAGGCAGCCTCCCAAGCGGATGATGTGCTGCGGGCGATCCAACGTCTATTTGGCGATCTCAGGGAACAGCGGCGGATCAAGAATACTTTTGCTGGGGCGTTGACTATAGCGGCGGAACTCAATCGACTTCCTACAGCAGAACGACCGAGGCTAGGTATGGGCTATGATCTCATCTATCCTCTCGGACTTGACTTCATCAAAGAGTTTCTGAAGATGACCAATGAGCAGCGGCAGTGGCTCTTTGATGCCCTACCCCTAAAACAGAGTCTTGAGTATCGGCGAGGCTACATGGAGTTTTTTTCGCAGTTGGACAAACGGGAACAGAACAGCTTAGTGATTTCTAGCTGGAATGTGTTACGTGACCTTCTTGAAGATCCCGTTGTCCTGAATGTGCTCGGAAGTCGGTCTCGAAATGAGACAAAGAGTACCGTGCATCTAGTCGATGTCTTTCGCGAAGGCCAGTGCTTGTTTTGCTACCTTCCGGAGGGGAATCTTACGGGTTCCCAGGTTGTAGGAACCTACATAACCACCAAACTCGCCGAGAGCGCTCATCGGCGCCCGCGATCTGAATGGCACCGACAGTACTACCTTTACATCGATGAGTTCCATAACTTCGCCGATCGAGACTTCGGGCATGCGCTTACCAATCTCAGGAAATACGGCCTCCGAGTTACCATGGCGCATCAGTCTCAGACGCAACCACCGTTTGATACGCCTGAAGGACGATCACTTCTGACGACTGTGAAGGCCACTTCGAGCATCAAAGCGATTTTTCAAGTAGAACGCGACGATGCGGAGACACTGGCGAAGGAACTCTTCAGGCTCACTCAGAAACGCCCGAGTCACCTAGTCACTACGCGTACGATGAGTACATCTGAACTGAAGAGCTGGAATGAATCCTTCTCTTTTACAAAGACACAGGGAAGCAAGCTCGCCTGGTCGCGTACACACGGAGAGACGCTCAGCGAGACGCAAAACATCAGTATTGGAAAATCGTTTGGAACGAACATTGGCCTCACTCTTGCCAATGCCGTAGGGGGATCGCGAGCGAAGAGCTGGGCACGCGCTATCTCACATTCGGAAGCCAACGGAGTTGCGGAGACGTTTTCCAAACAGCGCCAAGTCAGCGTTGCTCTTGGTGAGAATTGGGCCAAGGCAGTCAACCATAGCAATGGCGTTTCTGTTCTGCTGGGTGAGAATGAGTCATTCATCGAACAGCATGGAGTAAGCCGCGGAGTCACTACAAATCGACAGTCGGGCACGACTCAGGTTACCGGGCAAACCCGTCAGCACAGCGACGGCAGAGGGCGCACCTTGTCGTGGGCGGGTAACAACAATGTCACCTACTACGATGATGGAACTGGAAACGTTGTCAGAGGTGGGCACCAAGGTATCAGCGAGATTACAAATGCAGTCGACACGCACGGAAGCAGCCTCAGTACGGCGCTGGCAGAGATGCGTGGTGAGGCGCGCAGCCTTACTGCGAACAAATCCAGCGCGCATGGTCGCGGGACAAGCCAACAGCACGGCAGAGATCGCAAAGAGGCGATTACCCTTACGGATGGTGGCACCAGAAACCGTACAGAGGCTGAGACACAAGGACATTCCATGGCCAACAGTCGTGTCATAACGGACAGCACAACTGATACGGAAAGCACAACAGAGACTTCAAACTGGCAGGAAACGCTGTCCAAAGCCTTTGCTGTTATCGAGCAAGTGACGCGGCAGTATGGCGAGGCCTTGTCCCGTGCCGTTCAAGTAACTCAAGGAATGACGCGATCGGAGGAACACGGGTTCTCCAAAACGCGACAAGTAACCACCGGAGGTCAGCGAGGTGAGACTCGAGGGAAGAGCGTCGTGGAGGCGACGTATCCAATGGAAGGAGAGCGGGAGCTGTGGATCAATGCGCTGCAAGCTCTGAAGCCGCGCGAGTTTTTCATCTCGACAGCCGCCCTCGAAGCATCCCTCGTGCGTACACCGTATGTTCCGGAGAAATACTACAGCCCGCGGACAGAGAATCTCGTCGCAAGCTTGATGGAGGTACAGCGCGAGCGGCTGTTGCCGGCAAGAGAGGAACTGGCCTCAGGAGGCGAGATGCCTCCTGAAGAGGAAAAGAACGACTCAAGCAAGGAAGCGAAAAACGACGACCTCGACAGCCCCTTCCTGGACTAAGCCGCTGCGAGTAGTTACTCAATGGCTGCTCGCTGAGCGGTGAGGGAAGGAAGAATCGCCGTTCGCCCGTTCCGACATAACAGCTGAGATATGGACTCCGATCTGTTCATTGGTTTCTCGAACCGGACTATCCGCCAGATGGGCATAGCGTTCGGTCATCACCGCGTTGCTGTGGCCCAGAATCTTGCCGATCATGGGTAGAGGTAATCCGAGGTTCACGCCAAAGCTCGCATAGCTGTGCCGCAGATCGTGGATGCGAACGTCCTCAAGATCGGCTAAGGAGCGTATCCGTTTCCACGGGCCGGTAAGTGAGCGGAGGTGGCTGCCACGTTTCTTGCCTGGGATTACGAAGGGGTTGTCTTCTCGACGCTCGATCCCTGCCAACAGCTCAAGTGCTGCGCTATTGAGCGGCACGACCTTTGCCCCGGTCTTCGAGTCAGGCAGCCGTAAGCATCGCCCCTCGAAGTCAATATCCTGCCAGCGGAGTTTTAGGATCTCATTGAGCCGACAGCCGGTCAGGATGAGGAGTCGAATCGCTGCGATCGGCTCAGGCTTGATTGCTTGCCCTCGTTCTGCTTCGGTGAGAACCTCTGCGAGGCGGCTCAGCTCACTCGGCGAGAGGTAGCGCTCCCGCTTTTGCATCTTATAGCGCTGAACATGTTGAGTCGGATTGCAGCCTTCCGGACGCCAGCCCCAGACCTCGGCCAAGCTGAAGGCTTTCGCTAGCAAGTCGCGTACATTGTTAGCGGCACCGGGTGTTGCTGCCATGTCGGTATGGAGTTCGGCGATATCAGTGCGAGTGATGTCAGCCACGCGACGCTTTCCAAGTCGAGGGAGAATGCATTTGTCGAATTTGCGCCGATCCTCTCTGACCGAGACTGGTTTCTTGTTGACCTTCGAGTGATCTTCGATGAAGCGTTCGGCCAAGTCAATCATGGTAGGTGCCCTCTTATAGGCCAAGCGATCACCCGATGGATCTTGGCCCTGGCGTGCTTGCCGAATCACGTCCAGCGCCTCGGTACGAGCTTTGTGGACTGTGAGTTCGCCGAACCTGCCCAAAGTGTAGAATCGTTGCTTGCCCTTCACCCTGTAGGTCTGCACAAAGACCTTGCGGCCGGATGGATAGACACGAAGGCCGAAGCCGGCAATCTCAGTATCCCAGATGTAATAGGCCCCGCGAGGATGGGATGCCGGAGAGGCGTACCGGGCGGCGTCGATCGTCCGCTTGGTCAGCTTCCTGCGGTTGGCAGCTCTCTTTTGCCGCTTCGTGGCTCCGACTTCAGTCTCTGGCGGCGGCGTCAGTCTTTGCTCCATGGCTACCTCCTCAAGGGTTCGAGCGAGCAAACTATGAGCAAACACTCGGGGTCGAATTCAGTGCTGCTCTGGCGTGCTCAGTAGAGCTTAGGATATCAAATTAAAGCCATTAATAACAACACTTAGGAGCCTAATGGCGTCTCATCGGAGGTAGTCGTAGACCCGCGAATAGTTGAGGCTCAAACAGACTTTCCAACCGGGTAAGAAAGTGTGATTGAGCCTCAATCACCTGAAGTCACTGGTTGAGAGAGGGAGGTTGAGGCTCGATCGGCCGTCCGGAGCGACTCCAGAGAGGCAGTTGAGCCTCGATCGCCTATTGCAGAGGTCGAGGAGCAAGGGGTCGAGTCTCGATTCGTCGAATTTGAGCATTACGACCCCGGTTTGAACTTTTTCACTATAAAAGGGCGACGATGGTGACGACTGCCGGCACCCCCGACATCTCTGCCGGATACGTTGGCCGAGCATGCCCCGGTCATGAGAGAATCGGGGGGTATTTCTGACCAACAAACTTGCCGTGCTCAGCGCCCTCCGGTGGCGTCCGCCGGAGTGTGCTGTCCAGCCGGCTGCCAGCATCGGCGATCTGGCCCGCGCTGTGCCGACAGGCAGGATCGATCGACGAAGGAGGAAGTCTGATGAGGAAACTGCCGGGAATCTTGATAGGAATCTGCCTGCTGGCCGCGCCGTCCGTCGCGACCGCCGAGGAGCCCGCCGCGCGGGCCGCACACTCCCTGAGCGAGATCCTCGCGCTGCCGGTCGCTCCGCAGCAGATCGAGATTCGTAGTGCTGAGAATCTGTCGGCGGAAGACTCGTTGCCTTCGCCCCTGCGTCGCCTCGCGGGGTCCAACAAGCGATTCGTGATCGTGCGCCTCACCGGGGCGAAGTTCCGGCATCCGATCGTGCAGGCGACGCTCGAGGCGCCGCCGGGCTGGGCGGAGATTCTTCCCGGCGTCGGCGCCGTGGTGGTGGAGGCCGCCGACTCTTTCGGCGCCCAGAGCTGCTTTGTCGAATCTTGCACCGACGGTGCGTGCCAGACCGTGCGCGCCTGGGTGGACGAGGGCATCAGCTGCCCGCCGGCGGAGAGCGGCGGCGGAACCGGGGGAAATTTGTTCTGCTCCAGAAAGATGTGCCGCCCCGGACTGGGTTGCGAGACGATGCCGGTGCCGCCGCTCGCAAACGGTGACTGCCCCCCTGGGGACCTGTGCAGCAGCGACGACGACTGTCTGCCACCGATGCAGGAATGTGCGGCTGGGGAGTGCTTTTGCACGGGGGGTGATTGCAAGTGCATGGAGGATACGATCGAAATCCCGGCCGACGAAGTCTGTCCGAAGCCGGAATGCACGAAAGACAGCGATTGTTCGTCCGGTGGCGGCAATCAACTGCTCGACAACATCCTCGAGACGACGACGGCACAGGGATAGTCCGCTCGCCACAGGGGGTCCCAGCCTCAGCGGGGCGCCAGGTGGTTCTAGGCGATCCGAGCGTGCCCGGCCGCCGACCAGTGCGACATGACGTCGGGCGCCTCGATGCCGATGCCGACGTTGCCGGAAACGTCGCGCCGTCCGTTCTTGAGCCAGCGATGCCATGGCTCGCGGGAACCACTGTCTCGCGGTCCGGCGTCGAGCGAGATCCAAGCCAGCTCTTCGTGAGTCGAGATAGTAGAGGCGAAGGACAGAGTGTGGCGCGACGTTCCTGAAAAGCCGTCGGTGTGTCCGAAGATCGTGATCATCGTAGTTCGGCCCGATGCTGACAGGGGCGATTCTAAATCGCGCGCTCGTGACTCGCCATGCCGCGGATGGGCCGTTGCGACGCGACTTTTGGCGCCTGGTGTGGACAGGAGGACGGTGGTTAGTCGCCAGTGTCGGCATCACTATTAATGGTAGGATTCAACAATCTTTTAAGAGGGAGTTTAGGTATGCCATTCATTTCATCTCATATGAGTACACTGTCAAATAGTGTCCGCGGGCCCATCTTGCTAGAACCTCCCACTTGGGCTCAGCGACAGTCCAGGCGCTTGACGTATCCGAGTTCGTCGCCGACTCGTCGAGTGCCATAGTGATCGTGGAAGCCTGGAACGAATGAACGATCGAGAGTTGGAGACCGATACCAAATCGGTTTCGGATTGGCGACGAGATCTCGCAACGCTCGAGGTTCCGTTGTTGACCCTGCTTTGGCATGGTGACCCGGACAGGGTCGGCGAACGTGCCTGGCTGCCTGCCCTGACTGAAGGTCGGAGCCTCTACCTTTCACGACTCGAGCCAGCTTTTGCTCCGCCCGAGGGCGACCGGCCCTCGCTCCCTCTGGGCGATTCCAGAATCAGCCGCAAACCGCTCCGCCTAAGCCCCCATCCGGACGGATTACTCGTCGACTCGACTTCTGTGCTACCGAGTCTCGAAATCGACGGCGAACTGTTGACGGGAACGCGCCTCCTCACCCAAGCGGAGCTCTCCAAAGGACTCGTCCTCCTTTGGGGTGGGCGAGCTGTCCTCTTCCTGCAGAACCGGACGCCGGAATCGCGCCAGCAGCCCGACTATGGGCTGATCGGCGAGAGCTGGCCGATCTGGAAAGTCCGCCAGAAGATTCAAAGCGTCGCTGATCTTGATCATTCGGTGCTGCTACGAGGTGAGTCCGGTACCGGTAAAGAATTGGTGGCTCAGGCGATCCAGAAGCATAGCTCGAGGCGGGCCCAGCCCTTCTTTACGGTCAACATCGCCGCAGTGCCGCCGACTCTGGCGGCCGCCGAGCTCTTCGGCTCCGTCAAAGGGGCGTTCAGCGGTGCGGACAAGAACCGCTCTGGCTATTTCAAGCAGGCCGATGGTGGCACTCTCTTCCTAGACGAAGTCGGTGAGACACCGGCCGAGATCCAGACGCTGCTTCTGCGCGCCCTCGAGAGCGGAGAGATTCAGCCGGTCGGGGCCAATGACCGCGAGCGGGTGGACGTCAGAATACTTGCCGCTACCGACGCCGATCTCGAAGCTGACATCGCGACGGGATCTTTCACTGGCGCGTTTTTCCAACGGTTACGCAGTTTCGAAATCCATCTTCCCCCCTTGCGGGATCGCCTCGAAGACCTCGGCCGTCTCTTCCTTCATTTTCTGAATCAGGAGCTCCGTCAGATCGATGCCGACCATCGACTCACCTATCGCGGGCCACGCACACGCCCCTTCGTCTCGGCGAGGCTGGTTGCCGCGCTGGCCAGACACGACTGGCCAGGTAACGTCCGTGAACTGCGCAATGAGGTTCGGCAATTGGTGGTATCAAGCCGTCATGCTGAGACTTTGATGAACGGAAACTGGTTGATCCCACCTCAGGAGGCGCCAAAGCCTGCACCGACAAAGCAGAGGAACAACGACCGAACGATCCCACTCAACAAACGGCATCCGGTTGTTAACCCGAGTCGTCCCGCTGTCCACTATCGAGATCCCTTCGACGTCAGCGATGAAGAGATGGCGCAAGCGCTTCTGACCCACGATTGGAACATCAAGGCAACCGCCAGAGCTCTGGGAATCTCGAGGAGTTCCCTTTACGTGATGATCGACAAAAGTCGACACGTCCGCAAGGCTAAAGATCTGACGCTGGAGGAAATTGCCGAGGCTTTCGACAGACATGACGGTAACCTGGAAGCAGCCGCCAAGGAGCTGAGAGTTTCTAAACAGGGACTGAAGCGCAGGGTGGGTACTCGCAGCTAACCCTTCGCCAACGCCCTCTCCTTAAGAGGAGGTGAGATCCTTCGAGGATTCGAGTTCGAAGAAGAAGCTGCTGCCTTGACCGATACCAGCGGACTCGACCCAGATCTTGCCGTCGTGTTTTTCGACCATCTTGTGCGCCATGGTCAATCCGATGCCAATGCCTGGGTCTTCGGCGTCGAGGCGCTCGAACAATTCGAAGATCTTTGTCTGGTAACGCGGTTCGACCCCGATGCCGTCGTCGCGCACCCAGCACCTTACGCGATGGCGACGCGGTTCCGCTCCGACTTCGATCGTCGGCGTGGAGGAGTCACCGATGTATTTCAAAGCGTTTTCGAAGAGGATTCTGAAGATTTCCGCCAAGTGCTCCGGGTCGGCGTGCACGGAGGGCATGTCCGGCATGGTGCGCACCTCGACCCCGCGCTCACGGATTTGATCTTCGAAGCGTGCCAGGGCGCCTTGGGCCGAGCGGGTGAGGGAGACGGTTCGCATTCGCTGGGCGAGGTTGGACTCACGTGACAGTTCGAGGAGTTCCAACAGACCGCGAAGGTTGCGGTCCATCGTGTCGGTGGCGCCGCGGATTTTCAGGATGTCCCGCTTCATGCTGTCGATCTTTCCACCTAGGGCGTCCCGCTCGAGGAGTCCGAGAAATCCGTTGATCGTCACCATCGGTGTCCTGAGCTCGTGGGAGAGGGTGTAGGTGAAGCGTTCGAGCTCGTGATGCTGGGCCTCCAAGACTCGATTCTTCTGCGCCAGCTCGTCGAGCAAGGTTCGGATGCTGCCGATTTTGTATTGGTGGATTCCGAGCAGCAAGCAGGCGAAGCCCAGAACGATCGAGGCGCGAAACCACCAGGTCCTCCAGAAAGGTGGAGCGATCGAGATTCGAATCTCGACTCCCTGATTGTTCCAGAGCCTGCCGTTGTTCGATGCCTTGACGCGAAAGGTGTAGTTCCCAGGGTCAAGATTGGTGTAAGTGGCGGTTCTCTTGTCGCCGACCTCTTGCCAGTCTTTGTCGAAGGGCTCGAGCTGATAGGCGTAACGGGTGTTCTCCGGCGAGCGGAAGTTGAGGGCCGAGTAGGTCAAGGTGAAGACCGTCTGGTCGTAGCGCAGGAAGATGTCTTGGGTCTCGGTGATATGTCGATCCAGCCCGGCATCCGGACCGCCGATCTCGGCCTCCTGATTGAAGATCTGGAAACCGGTCAAGACCACCGACGGCAGTTGCTCAGAGTGGCCCAGTGTGGAGGGATCGAATCGGATGAATCCGTTCTGGCCTCCTAAGAGGAGGCTGCCCTCGCGAGTTTCTGCGTAGGCGTTTCTAAAGAAGGGCATCGCGAGGACGCCGTCCGCTTTGTTGTAGTTGGTGAAGGTCACGGCTTCCGGGTCGAATCGCGAGACACCTCCGTAGGTACTCAACCACAGCATGCCGGTTGCATCTTCGATGATGCCGAGCACCATATCGCTGACCAGCCCATCGTGGGTGTCAAAGACGCTCAGCTCGCCGGTCGTCCGGTCGAGCTTTCTCAGGCCATAGCCTTCGGTGCCGAGCCAGAGTGGGGGCGGCCGATCTTCGCTGCTGCTGGATTCCAGAATCGTCAGGACGTTGACGCCGGTGGCGTAGTTGCGGAATCGGTCGTTGTCCGGGTCGTAGGCGCTGAGGCCGCCGGCGGTGGCGAGCCACAGCTGGCGGTCGGAATCCTCGTAAACCTGCCAGAGCTGATCGTGGGGCAGACTCGTCGGGTCTTGCGGATCGTGCCGGTAATGCTCGAAGGTTTCTTCATCTTCGCGGAAGCGATTGAGACCACCGAAGGTGGCGATCCATAACTCGCCGGCAGAGTCTTCGAAGACGTCCCAGACGTGGGGATTGCTCAGGCTTCCGGGTTCGTTGGGTTTGGGCTGGTAGTGGCGAAAGCTCAGATCTTCTCCAGCGCCAGCCTCGCGGCCTCCGGATCCGCCGAGGTGACGATTGAGGCCACCGAAGAAAGTACCTACCCAGAGGTCGCCTCGCGAGTCCCGCAAAACGCTCAACACGGCCTTGGCGCTAAGGCTGTCCGGATCGCTCGGATCGTGTTGCCAATTTCTGAAGGTTTCGTCCTTGGGGTCGAAGAGGCTCAGTCCGTTCTCGGTGCCGATCCATACCCGGCCGTCGCCTTCTTCGAAGAACGATAGGACCTCCCGATTGGCCAGAGAGTTGGCCCCGCTGGGCCCGTAACCGTAATTTTCGAAAGCAGCGGTCGCCTGGTTGAAATGTGCGACGCCACCTCGATAAGTGCCAACCCAGATGTCCCCTTTGTCGTCTTCGAAGATCGTGCGAACGGCGTCGCTGGATAGCGTGGTCGAGTCATACGCCTGATGGCGCACGTGCGAGAACGTGAGCGTCTCCCGATCGACGATGTCGAGGCCAGCTCCGTCGGTACCTACCCATAGACGGCCGAGTCGATCTTCGAGGAGTACCGTGATGTGGTTGCTTCCTGGGCTGTCAGGCACCGCAGCATCGTGACGAAGCCAGGTGAGATGATCGTCCTGGGGGGCATGACGAGCCAAGCCTCCCTGGGTACCGAACCACAGGATGCCGTCGGAATCTTCGAGTATGGCCCGGACCTCGGCGGCGAGGCTGTCAGATGCCGTTGAATCCTTCAGGGGTTGTTCGAAGGTTTCGCTCCGAGGGTCGAATCGGTAAATCCCGGTACCGTCGCCGCCGACCCACAGGTATCCCCGGCGATCTTCCTGAATCGCTCGAATCCTTTGCAAGGCGCCTCGCGAAAAGCTTTTGAGCTCCCCAGAGTCGGGATCCAAGCGGATCAGGCTCCGCTCGCCACCGATCCAAACGTCGCCGGAACGATCCTGGTAGAGGCTATGGACGACGCGGACAGGCGAGTCCTGAGGGGTGACCTCGATATGGATGAAAGCATCGGCAGCCGGGTCGTAGCGATCGAGGCCGCCACTGCTGCCGATCCACAGGCGGCCCTGGCGATCCACGAGCAAGGCGTTGACCCGGTTGTGACTCAAGCTGTTCGGGTCGTTCTCTTCCTGGCGATAGACGGTCAGCTCGTGGCTATCGAAGCGATTCAAACCGTCTTCGGTTCCGAACCACAGAAAGCCTCGTGGATCTTCAGCAATCGATAGAACCGTCTGGGCCGACAAGCCCTGGTCCTGGGTGACTCTGACGAAACGTGGTCGATGAGGGTCAGCACTCAGTAGACCGGTCCAGAGGACCGGCAACCCGAGAAGCACCCCGCAGAGCACCCGCAGGTTCGAGTGCGCGAGGCTAGGGGCACGCATGGGTGTCGATCCTAGCAGGCGGGGTCGGGCCTGCGGCATGGGTCGTGCATGCGCGAGAGCATCGCGCGTGGTGCACTTCAGGGAGTTGCCAGCGCCAGAGGGCCGACCCCAAGGCCAGCCCCAAAGGGACGCTAACCCGTTTCGACCAGACGCATTTCGGCGTCGCGCACCAAGACTCGGGAGCCCAAGCACGCCGGATCGACGGGTTGATCGCCCGATTTACCGGCAAAGAAATCGGCCAAGGGCTGCCAGTAGTCGCGGGTGCTCCAATCCGCCAAGAAATCTTCGAGCACGTGGTGCTGAGAGATCAAGCGATTGCCTTGGTAGCGCTCGACGACCGGATGGATCTGCGCGGACAGCTCGCCGCTATACGGCTCCGCCTCGCGGGGATTGTCGAAGACGGTTCCGGCCCAATCTCCGAAACGGAACTGGATCAGGTAGAACTCGGACTCCGGATCGGCTCCGATCCCATGCTCCAGCACGTAGCGCGGATTGAGGTCTTTATACCAGCGTCCGTTCTGGGCACCGGCTTCCGGAACCTCGATCACGTCGCACAGGAAGCCAACTTGCTGCCAGAGAGACGACACCCGGCTCATGCGTTCGAGAACCGCCTGCGCCATGGTCTCGGTATCGAGCTCGACGGCGTCCCAGGGCAGATCCTGGCCGTGGTCCAGATGGTGCAGCAAGTGGAAGAAGGATCGCGAGTTGTAGCGGAAGCCGTGGATGAAAGCCGACTGGGATCGCTTGTAGTCGAGGGCTTGGCCGGCGGTGCCGAGGAAGTGCAGACCCGGCACGTTGGTCGACTCCCAGTAACCGTTCAGGTTGGGGAAGCGGCCGTTGATCACCATCTCCGGCTTGCACCCCTCAGCGAAGATCGAATCGTCGACCTGAAATCCCGTGCAGCGAATCAACCGATCGTACTCGAGTTGCTCGATTTCGTCGCGGGCATGAATCGACGCGAATCGGACTCGGAACTTGCCTTCCTCCGTGCGCTCGATCGAGTGAATGAGTCCGTCGACGATCGCGTTTTGCGATTTTAGTTGATAGGTGTCGACCAGGTTGTTGTTGACTGCCCGTAGATGGCCGACAAAATGGGTTTCCCAGGCCAGTTTCAACGGGTGGGGGCTGATCAGGTGGATCAGCGAAGCCGTGGGGATAAGGTTGTCGGCCGTTTCAAAGGCGGAGTTGCCTTTGCCGAGAATCATCACGCTCTGGTTGATGAAGTCCTTAGGATCGACCGAGACGTCTTCGTAGCCTTCAGCCAGCTCGATTCCGGGTAAGTCGCCGGGAATGTAAGGCTTGCTCACGCCGGTGGCGACGATCAGACGGCGACAGCCCAACTGCTCGCCGTCGGAATTCTCGACCAGGAAACCCCCGCCTTTGCGAGGTGACACCCGAGTCACCCGGAAACCGGTTCGAATGCGCTGCTCAGAGCGCTCCGCGAAGTCTCGGAGATAGGTGACGATGGCGTCGGCCGGGGGGAAGTATTCCTCGGTGTAGGAGCTGAATCGCATCGGCTCGTCGTCTTCGGCGGTGAGGAGCGAATTCCAGTCGTGGCGGAGGTTGTACTCCGCATCGTCGCGGCCGGTGTAGATCTTGTTGATCGAGATCAACTTGCGATGCCGGGGATAGGTGACGAAGAAATTGCCGACCTCGCCGCCTTCTAAGATCTGGTAGTCCAAGCCCGCGCGCTGCAGGTAATAACCGAGCTGAAGGCCGGCAGGGCCAGCTCCGAGGATCAAGTAGTCATAGTTCGTCGGATTCTGCATCGTGGGCCCCTTTAAGCCTGAACCGCGCTGCCGACGGCGACAGGCTCAGCGGTCGTAAGCTCGCCTTCGAGCCAGTGCTTGACCTGCTCGAAATTAGCGGGATCCAATCGCCAGTCGTTGTCGAGGTCGTCCGGCAAAATGAACTTGCCGGTCTTCTTGCCGGCTTGATACCGGCGCACGATGGGATGGAGGTAGAAGTCTTCGGCGACGCCGACCCCTCGCGGCATGGCGAAAGGATCCTGATAGCCGTCAGATTTGCCGTATTCCAACGTCATCACATAGTAGGTGGCATTGCCCAGCCTCTGAGCTTCATGCTCATGGATGTAGTCGACCGGCATGTCCTGGTAGATGCGCACGGGCTCTTCGCCGTCCGGCATGACGATCAGATCACCTAAAAAGCCAGGTTGGAGAAAGGTGCCCGGGGAGGTGCTGACCCGCTCGATCAGAGCGCTGGCTAAGGTGTGCGGATCGCGCGGCACTTCGTCGATCCGCCGCCAGTCGCCGCCCCGATAACGTCGCTCCAGGATCTGGTCCATGGCCACCACGTTGTGGCGAAAGCCGTGAATGAAGCTCGACATGGTCTTCTTACGATCCCGGGACTGCATCAACGTGCCGAGGAAATAGAGATGCGGTATGTTGGTCGATTCCCATTCGCAGGTCATGGCCGGCAGCCGACCGCCAAAGGCCAGATCCGGTCGGCAGGACTCGTCGAAGATCCCGTCATCGAAACAAAATCCGGTGCACAGGATGATGCGGTCGCAGGGGTAGGTGAAATGGACCTGCCTCGATTCAAACCACATCTTGGCGTCCAAGGCGCCATCCTCGCGTCGGGAGACCGCCACCAGGTCACCATCGAGCACGTTGTTCTGCCCCTTGAGGTGGTAAGTGTCGAGGAAATTGTTGTTGACCGCTCGAATGTCGCCGACAAAGTGGGACACCCAGGCCAGGCGTACGTGTTTCGGACCCGAGATCTGGATCTTGCGAGTGATCGGTATCAATTCTTCGGCGGTCTCGAAAGCCGAGTTGCCTTTGCCGAGGATCATGACTCTTTTGTCGCGAAACGACTCCAGATCCATATTGAAATCGACGTAGGTCTCACACAGTTCCCGACCGGGAATGTCGGGGACGTTCGGTTTGAACATCCCGGTCGCGATCATCAATCGATCGGCGCTGAAATGGGTGCCGTCGGCGGTGGCGACCTGAAAAATGCCGTCGTCGTTGCGACTCACCGTGGTCACTTCGCTGTTATAACGGACGTCGAGCTGCCGACGTTCCGCGAAGTCGCCGAGGTAGCGGACGAGATCATCGGCGCTGGGAAAGTATTCTTCCGAATAGCGCGTGAACTGCAGCTCTTCGTCTTCGTTGAGCAACGAATTCCAATCGTAGCGCCAACGGGAGTCGAGATCCGGATAGCCGGTGTAGACCTTATTGATCGACAGCAACTTGCGATGGCGGGGAAAGTCTTCGAAGAACTTCCCGGCTCGCGCGCCCCGTTCGAGGATCAGATAACGGTCGCCACGGCGGCGCAACATGTCTCCGAGCTGCAGGCCAGCAGGCCCGGCTCCGACGATCAAGTACGGGATGTGGGTCGAGTTGCTCAAGTTGTCGCCTCCTTGGTGTTTGAGTCGCCTTCTCAGACCGCCGTTTTCTCGCGCACAGCGAGCTCGGGCGCAGCTTCTTGACGACGCTGGTCGTACTCGATCTGTCCGTCGTCGAGTTTCACGACGCGATCGGCCAAATGATAGAAGTGATCGTCATGGCTGATGACGAGCACCGTCTTGCCTCGAGCTTTCAACTCCGGCAACAGCTCAAGGTAAAAAACCTTTTTGAATTCAGGATCCTGATCGGCGGCCCATTCGTCGAACAAGTAGATTGGCCGATCTTCGAGATAAGCGGTCAGCAGGGCTAAACGCTTGCGCTGGCCTTGAGAAACCTCGAGGGTCGAGAGCTTGCCCTCTTCGACTCCGACCTTGTGGAGCAGGCGCAGCTTGTCGAGATAGAACTCGGCGCGATCGTCAATCTCAGGCGTCTCCAAGCCTAAGAGCCGATCGAAGAGGTAAAAATCGGTAAAGACCACCGCGAAGAGTTGGCGGAAGAGATCTCGGTTTTTGTCGTCGATCGCCTCGCCGTCGACGTGGATCGCGCCTTGCTCCGGGGTGTAGAGCCCGGTGATCAGCTTGGCCAATGTAGTCTTGCCACAGCCGTTGCCGCCGACCAAGAAAACCAACTCGCCGCGATCGAAACGCAGATCGATCGGCCCGAGCGTGAAGGTGCCGCTTTCGCCTTCCCGCCGATAGACGTGGGTCACTCCCTTGAGGCTGAAGGTCGACCACGACAACGGTTCAGCGGCTTGATCCGCCATCGTCTCGACGATGCTCTTCTTAAGATCCAGGCCGAGCGACTCCACCTTACGCAGCGCGATCCCTGCCTGCATGAAGCTGGGCATGATGCTGTTTAAGATGTTGCCCAGGGGCCCGAGAATGTAGAGGACGGTGATGACGTAGCTCATCTGAACCGCAACCTCGACCTCCATCAACAAGGGGAGCACGAAAACGATCGATCCGAGCAGCACGAAGAAAAGAACTTGCGCCCAGGATCCGACGAAGTGGTAGGTGGTGCGGCCCGCCACTTGATTGCGCCGGTAGTTGTCGGCCGTTGGCTCGAGCAGTCGTTCGACGAACGCTCGGCGTCGATGGCTATGCAGCTTGAGCTCTTTGTTGCCTTCGGTCAGTGCTTTGAAATGACTCAGCAGCTCATCCTGGCTCTCCCGCGAGCGGCTGAAAGCCTTGCCGGCGGTCCATTCCATCGACTTGAGCACGATCACCGCCAGGATCAGGAAAGCGACCACCCCGCCGAAGACCGCCAGGGACAGCCAACCGAGATAGGCCAGGCAGCCGAGGATGATGGCGACGTTCATGGTGAAGAACGGGATCGAGGAGGCGGCGCCGGAGATCACCAATACGTCATCGGTCAACGACGCCATCAGGCGTGGGGTGCCGACTTCTTCGAGCTTGCGCAGTGGCGCGGCGAGAATACGGCGCGACAGGTTCAACCGCAGTTGGTAGATCGCTCGCTGGGACAGCCTGACCAGCAGGTATCCGGCGAGGAAACGGGTGATCGGTAGGGCCACACACAGGGCGATAAAAGCCCAAAAAAGCTTGGAGCCGATCGCCGCCTGGCTGGTCAGGGCCAGGTTGGTCAAAGCGATCAAGCCGGCTCCGGCGATGCCGCCGAGGATGCCGGTAAAGATGGCGAGCCCGACAATCAGGCGCGAGTCGCGCAGCAGGAAAAATACGATTCGAAACATGGATTCAGCTCCTCAAGGGGCGCCTTGAAGCAAGGTCTCGCCGGCAGCAGACTGCCGTTCCAAGACCTTGCGCAATTTTCGTGCAAGCGTCGCGACGTTGGGCTCGCTGCAGAGCGTTTCGTGATTGCCGGGGACGATGTGAACCTCGACCCGGCTGGTGGTCAGCTGACCCCATCCGAAGGTGCGATCGGCGGAATCGATGCCAACCCGTTCCAGGAGGGCGTGATACTCCGGATCTTCTTCCTCGCTGGTGACGAAGAGAGCGATCTCACCGTCGTAGGGCCCCGGCCGGTAGGCTTCGACGATCCGGCGGCGGATCCGATAGCCGCGCAGGACGTTTTTCGCCAGGGGCAGGCTGACTTCTTGCGGAATCAAACCGAGGCCCTTGATCAGCTCCATATAGCGCTCTAAACGCTCCTCGCCTTCGAGGCTGGCGAGCTCATCGAGCGGCAGCGAAGGGATGGGCAGCCCCTGATGTCGCGCGTAGTTGCGGGCGAGATCGACCAGCATCTGGAGATCCTCGTCCTCAGGGGAGTTCTCGAACAGCGGTGCCCAGGTGTCGAGCAGGTAGAGGCCGGGAACCTCATCGCCGGCCAGTCTCAGCCGCCGCGCCATCTCATACGCGACAAAGACGCCGAAGGACCAGCCCAACAGATGGTATGGGCCCTCGGGTTGAACTTTCTTGATCTCGGCGATGTAGGCGCGGGCGAGCGCTTCGATGCTCGGGCTATCGAGGATTTCACGCAGACTTGGCGCCTGCAGGCCGTAGATCGGACGCTCGTCGCGAATGTATTCGGCGAGCGGCTGAAAGCACAGTACCTCGCCGCCCACCGGGTGGATGCAAAAGAGCGGCGTGCCGGAGCCGCCCTCCTGAAGCGCCACTAACGGCTGCCATGGCAGGTCGGCCTGCGGATCGTTGATGATGACCCCCAGGCGTCGAATCGTGCGAGCTTCAAACAGCGTCGCGAGCGGCAGCTGGCGATCGAAATGCCTCTCGACTTGCGACATCAACCGCACGGCCAATAAGGAATGGCCACCGAGGGCGAAGAAATCGTCAATGACGCTGACGTCGTCGTTGTTGAGCACCTGCTTCCAGATGTCGAGCAGCACGCGCTCGGTCCGGGTCTCCGGCTTGGAATATCCTTTGACCTTGGCCGAGCGTGGCGCCGGCAGGGCTTTACGATCGACCTTGCCATTGGGCGACACCGGTAGCTCGTCGAGGGGCACGAAGGCCGCTGGAACCATCGGTGGCGGCAGCCGTGCCTGGAGATGATCTCGCAGGGCGGCGTCGTTCGGTGGCGAGCCTTCCCGCGCGGTCACGTAACCGACCAGCTGCTGCTGGTCGCCTTCGCCGTGCACCGCTACCGCCACTGTGGCCAGCAGCGGGTGCTCGGCCAGGGCGGCCTCGACCTCGCCCAGCTCGATGCGCATGCCGCGGATCTTGACCTGACCGTCGGTGCGGCCGAGGAAATCGAGCCGTCCGTCGCTGAGGAAGCGACCGAGATCACCGGTGAGATACATGCGGCCACCGGCCAGCGACGTGTCGGGGTCGGGAACGAACCGTTCTGCGGTTTGCCCCGGGCGATCCAGGTAGCCGCGGGTGAGGATCGGACTGGCACAACAGATTTCACCGGGAACGTCAGCCGGGAGCAAAGTCAGGTCGGCGGCGCGAATGGACAGCCGATTGTGAGGCCAGGGGCGGCCGATCGAGAGTCTCTCGATCGATGCCAGTTCCTTGGCGTCCAACCGCGGCTCATGGGTGGAGCAGCCGAAGGTCGCCTCGGTCGGGCCATAGCCATTCCACATCCGGAGCGCCCGCCGGCGACGTGGGTGCGCTGCCCGCCGGGCCCAAGTGGCTAGCTTTCGGGGCGACGGCGCTTCGCCGCCGGTGATGTAGCGTTGCACCCTCGGCGGCACCGGCTGATCGGTCTCTTCGAGGAAATCGACGATCGCATGCCAGTAGACCGGAGGCACGTGCAGACTGTTGACGTCAAAGCGCTGCACTTCCGCCAGGAAAGCTTCCGGGGTCAGCTCGGCTGCCGCCGGGTGTTGCACCAAGGTGCCTCCCGCGATCAAGGTTGGAAAGATCTCTTCGATCGAAGCATCGAAAGACGGCGAGCAGAATTGCAGCAACCGGTCGCCCGGGCCGAGCTCATACATCTCGCACAAGCTGTCGATGCGCAGACCGAGGCTGGCATGCTCAGCAATCACGCCCTTCGGCTCGCCGGAAGATCCGGAGGTGAACACGATGTAGACCTGGGCTTGGGCCGGTGGATCCTCGGTCAGCGGCGTGCGCGGTTCGTCGCTGAACAGATCCCAGTCGCGATCGAGGCAGACCACGCCGGGCACGCTGGCCGGTGCTTCGTCCGCTAGTCCTTGCCGGCTGAGGATCTGCGCGACCCCAGCCAGGGTTGCCATTCGGTCCAAACGCCGACGTGGGTAGACCGGATCGAGAGCGACATAGGAGGCGCCCGCCTTGAGGATGCCGAACAGGGCGACCAGCAGTTCCGGTCGATCGCGTTCGAGATAGATGCCGATCTTCGTCTCCGGGCCAACCCCCTGTCGGCGAAGACCGCGTGCCAGTTGATTGGCCCGGGCCTCGAGCTCGTCGTAGGTGAGCTGGAAGTCGCCGGAGATGGCGGCCAGGCGATCGGGAAAACGGTAAGTGGCGGCCTCAAATCGACGATGGACAAAGACCGGATCCTCCGGCAGGGGATCGGCAGGTTGCCAATCGACCAGGATCTGCTGAGTTTCCTCGGGGCTGAGCCAGGACAAGCCGTCCAGCGACTCGGCGCCGCCCGCGAAGGCCGTCAACACCGACTCGATGTGGGCGCAGACGCGCTCGGCGTTCTCTGCCTCAAAGCGATCGGTCTGGAATTGAACGCTGAGCATCAGCTGGCGGCCGGGGTGGGCTCCGAGGGTCCAGGGCACGCCGGTCTGCAGGTAACTGGAGGTGTCGAGCACGCGCAGTGCCTCGTCGGTGCTCTCGTCCTCGTTGGCCTCGAGCATCGTCGACGGAAAGCTCTGGAAGTTGAGGCCGACTTCGAAGAGCGGCAGACCCGGAGCGATGTCGCACCAGCTGCGAACGTCCACCAGCGGGACGAATTCAAAGGCGCGAGCCTCGAGCTGCCGCGTTTGCAACGCTTGCAGCCAGGCGGGGAGGCCGGCTGGCGCGTCACAGCGGACCCGCACCGGAATGGTGTTGACGAAGAGGCCGACCATGCGGTCTGCGCCTTCGAGGTCGACCGGCCGTCCGGAGACGCCGGTGCCGAAGATCACGTCGCGCTCGCCGGAGTAGCGACTGAGCACAAAGCCCCAGGCGCCCTGAAGCACCGTATTCAAAGTCACGCGGTGACCCCTGGCAAACGCCGATAGAGCCTGGGTGGTCGACTCCGACAAACGGCGGGTGACAACGGACTGCTGGTTTCCGCTACCGTTGCGGCGCGCCGTCTTGCCAAAGGGCAGCGAGGTCGGCGCGTAAATGCCAGCCAACTCGCCGCGCCAGAAGGCCTCTGCGGCCTTGCGGTCTTGGCGTTGCAGCCAGACCATATATTTGCGAAAGGGCGGGCGTGACTGCAGGACGGGCTCGCGCCCTTCCTGACCCGCGCGATAGATCTCGGCGACTTCGCCCAGCAAGATCGGCAGCGACCAACCGTCGAGCAGCAGGTGGTGGAAAGACCACAGCGAGACGTGGAGGTCGTCGCGGCGACGAAAGAGGATCAGGCGCATCAGCGGTGCCTGAGCCGGATCAAAGCCTTGGCGCCGCTCCTGAGCGCGCCGCTGCTCGATTTCCCGCTCCTGCTCGTCGGGGGTAAAGCCGGTCAGGTCAACGACCTCGAACGGCAGCTCGATCCGGCGTCGCACCACCTGTGCCCAGGTCTTGAGCGCCCCCCAGGCAAAGAAGGTGCGCAGGATCGGGTGGCGATCGATCACCGTGCGCCAACTGTGCTGAAGCCAGCCGACGTCGAGCTCTCCTTCGAAGACCCGCAGCAGTTGGGTGACGTAGATGCCGCTTCCCGGAGCATTGAGCGTCTCGTAGAGCATGCCTTCCTGCATCGGCGACAGGGGATACATGTCGGCGACGTCGGTCGCTGCTCCGGTGGCGACCGCCGCTGACGGCTCAGTTCTCGAGGGCATGCGAATCTCCTTCGTCGCGTCCTTGAAGGACGCGCTGAAGCTCAGCCATGTCCTCGTCGTCCCAGGCGAAGTCGGCGCCGCCGTCATCGCCAGTGGGCGGATCGTCGAGGGACGAGCCGGTTCCGTTCTCGTCTCCGTTCGAAGCGGCAGACGCGGTGCTGGATTCGGAGTCCTGTTCGCCAGAAACCGGTTCGACGAAGCTGGCCGCCGCCGCCAGCTGCGCGACCGTGGGGGACTCGAAGACCTGGGCCGGCGTCATTTGGAATCCGACCTGGTTGGCTCGCGAAACGATTCGCAAGGCGAGGATGGAATCACCGCCGATAGCAAAGAAATCATCTTCGATGCTGAGACTCTCGCGCTTCAGAACCTGGCACCAGATCTCCATCAGTAGCTGCTCGCGATCATTGCGCGGCGTCACCACGTCGGTGGTGCCGCGCAAGTCTTCGTGGCTAGGCAACGGCAGAGCCGCGCGATCGACCTTGCCACTGCGGTTGAGAGGCAACTCATCGAGGACCACGAACGCGGCCGGCACCATATATGCGGGGAGCGATCCGCGCAGGAAATCCCGCAGATCGCTCGCCACCTGAGTCTGGGGTTCGCCTGCCGGCACGATCCAGGCGACCAAGGTCTTGTCCGACGCATCCCCGGCACTCAACGAGCGGACGCCGGCCACCGCTTGCGCCACTTGCGGGTGGCGCAGGAGCGCGGTTTCGATTTCGCCCAGCTCGATGCGGTAGCCGCGCACCTTGACCTGATAGTCGATGCGACCGAACATCTCAAAGCCCAACTCGCCGGCAAAACGGATCAGGTCGCCGGTGGCGTACATGCGGGCGCCATCCTGATCGGCAAAAGGATCCGGCAGAAAGGTCTGGGCGGTCCGCCGTGGATTGCCGAGATAACCGCGTCCGACCCCGATGCCGCCGACGAACATCTCGCCGGCAAAGCCGATCGGCAGTGGCTCCATCCGGCGGTCCAATAGATAGAGCTGGGTGTTGGCGACCGTCCGACCGATCGGTGTGATCCGCTGGCGATCGTTCGGCGGATCGTCGAGCCACGCGTGGGTGACGTCGTCGGAGCACTCGGTGGGGCCGTAGGCATTGAGCAGGCGGATCGATGGGCACAGACGCAGCCATTCTTGCCACAGGTCCACCGGCAGTGCTTCACCGGTTGACAGCATCCAGCGGAGCTCCGCCGGCAGCGGCTCGGCGTCGGGTTTCTTGAGCTCGGCGGTCAGCTCCCGGAGCAGCACCGGCACGGTCTCGAGCACCGTCACTCTCTCAGCGCGGACCCGAGTCAGCAGCCGGGTCGGATCGAGGGCCTCCTCCTCGTCGACCACCACCACTCGGCTGCCGACCAGAAGCGGCGTGAGAAATTGCCACACGGAAATATCGAACGATTGGGAGGCGTTTTGCACCACCACGTCCGAATCGTTGAGCTCGAGATCCTCAGCCTTCAGCAGCAGGTGATTGAGCATGCCGCGATGGTGGACCATCGCGCCTTTCGGCGTGCCGGTCGAGCCTGAGGTGTAGATCACGTACGCCAAATGGTCCGGGAGTGCTGACCGCGGTTCGCTCAATCGTTCTCCGGCCAGGCCCGCAGTGACCTCCGCCGCGACTTCGAGGGCGACCGGGGATCCGCTGGTGGTCGCGAGGGTCCTAGCGATTTCCGGCCCGCCGACGGTGAGCAGCACCTGAGCGCCACTGTCGGCCAGAATGCCGGTCAGGCGCGAGGATGGAGAATGCGGATCGAGCGGCAGGTAGACGCCGCCAGCCCGAAGAATCGCCAGCAGGGCAGTGAGGAAATCGGCGCCGCGGGCTCCGAGGACGGCAACCACCGTCTCCGGTCCGACGCCGCGAGCCGCCAGGCGACGAGCCAGGGCTTCGGAACGCTGCGCCAGCTCGCGATAAGAGAACGTGCCATCGGACGCGGTCACCGCCAGCTCATTCGGCCGGCTCGCCACCTGAGCCTCGAAAAGATCAACGAAAGTCTCGGCCTCCGGTCGAGGCATCTCGGGCCCGACGCCGGCGGCCAGGCTTTGCTGACGGCCGGTCTCGCCGACCCGCGGCAGCTCGGCCAGCGGCCGGCTCGGATCGTCGAGCCAGGCGTCGATCAGCCGCACAAAACTGTCCACCGCCAGCTGGCGTTCGGCCGCATCGAAAAGGTCGCAGTGAAAATCGAAGTCCACCACCAGTCGCTGGTCGGCGCTGAATTCGCGCATGTAGAGCACCAGGCTCTCGCGGCCCCGGCTCGGTGGTACCCACAACACTTCGACCGGGACCTCGCCAAAGCGGTCCAGCTCCAGCACGACGAAGTTGCACACCACCTCGTAGGCGGGACTGTCGACGGGATTGCCCACCGGATAGCGGTTGTGGGGCTGCATCTCCTGATGAGCCTGGCTCACGCGCTCCATCAGCGCCGCGAGATCGTCGCCCGCCGCCAGCTCGAGGCGTAGCGGAGCGATCTGCATGAAGGTGCCGATGGTCTTCTGATAGGACCCGCTAGCCCGATTGTGGTGTTGCATGCCGAGGGCGAATCGCCGGGCGCCGGTCAGTCGGTGGACGAGGGCGGCCGAGAGCGCGGTGAAGGCGCGGGCGAGCGAAATTCGAATCGCGGTCTTGGACCCTTTCCATCCGGAAAAGTACGGCTCCTGCTGCACCAGCTCGAGCAGTCGACGGCTGCGATCTTCGCCCAGCTCGCAGGTCGCCCGTGCGATGCGCGTCGAGACTCGGGGAAAGTGACGCCCGAAGAAGGTCAGCGGATCGACCTCCCGAGTCAGCTGATCCTGCCAGAACGCCTCGGCCGCCAGACCCTCCGGCGACGCCAAGTAGGCGGGCTCCCGGCGGCTGAACTTGGCGAAGGCCGGCAGCTCCTTGACTTCGTTCAGGCGGCCTTCGAGCGCCAGAGGATAGCAGCGACCAAGCTCGCGAAAGACGACGCCGAGCGCCCAGGCATCGACGATCAGATGATGGGTATTGAGATACCAGGCCCACAGTTCGTCGCCGAGGCGGATCAGCACCGAGTCGAAGCAGCACTCGGTGGACCGCAAGGGCCGAAGGCTGCGCTCTTGCGCCCAGGCGGACAGTGCCGCCCGTGGCTCCTCAGCGTCCGAGAGATCGAGCTGTTCGTAGCCCCGATCGAGCTCCGGCATCACCTTCTGCCGTGGGGCGCCGTCGAGATCGACGAAGACCGAGCGCAGGGCGTCGCTGGCCGCCACCAAGGCTCGCCAAGCCTCAGCGAAGGCGTCGGCATCCAGGGCCTGAGGAATCACATAAGCCAAAGCATTGCAGAACTGCGACGTATCCGGCTCGAATTGCTGCGCAGTCCACATCAGCCGCTGAAAGCGGGTTAGCTCCAGGAGCTCGCCGGGGTCTGCGTCTTTTGCCGCGTCGAGCTTGTTGCCGTCGGTCGAGGTCGAGGTCGCGGCCAGCAATCCGGCGAGCGGCTGCTCGGCGTCTGCGGTGAGGCGTCGGAGCAGCCCTGCCAGTTGCTGCATCCAGCGCTCGAGGGTCGACGGGTCGAAGAGCGCTCGCGGAAAGTCGCACAACAGGACGATGTCTTGGCGCCGTTCGACGGCGTTGACCATCAGGTCGGCGCGGACGCCGGACGGCAGAGAGCCGGACTCGACCTGATGCTCACCGAAAGTCGAACCGTCGCCACCGCGGTCGAGGTTGAAGACCGCTGCGGCCAAGGGCGGCCGACTCGGGTCGCGTCGTGCCCCGAGGCGCTTGAGCACGCGGTCGAAGGACACTTCCTGGTGATCGTAGGCTTCCAGAACCTCGCGGCGCAGAGACTTCAGGAAGTCGCCAACGGTGAGGTCGTCGGTCGTCTGGCTGAGCACCAGCACCGGGTGGACGTTGAACGCGATCAGCGAGGACTCTTCGAGATCCGGACGGATAGCGTTGGCGCCCACCACCAGCTCGCGGGTGGCACCCAGGCGGTGGAGCAATAAGGCGAATCCGCTGAGCAACGTGACGAAGACGGTGTTTCCGGTGCGCCCAGCGAAGTCGCGCAGGCGGGCGGTCAGCTCGGCGTCGATGGCCACTTCCACTCGCGCGGCTCGGAACGACTGCATCGGGGGACGCGGTCGATCGGTCGGCAGGTCGAGCACCGGCAGGCCGCCTGAGAATCGGTTCAGCCAGTAGTCTTCGTTGGCTTGTTCTTTCTGGCTGCGGTCCGCGTCATTTCCTGTCGAGCTCAAGGCGTCGAACGGCCGGGTGGTCGGCAGGTCGAGCGGTCGGCCCGCGTGCAGCGCGACATAGAGCTCCCGCAACTCACTGACCATCACACCGCCGGCGCGGCTGTCGATAATCGCGTGATGGACAGCCAAGGCCAGGCGAGTTCGGCCGCCCGGATAGACGAAGATTCGAGCGATCAGAAGCGGCGCCCGGTGGGCGTCGACCGGGTGTGCGGCGACGGCCTGCGAAAGGTGGTCGCCCACCCGCGCGGCGACCGGATCCGACAGCGCCGACAGGTCGATGCAAGGCGCTGGCAGCTTCACGTCCTGCTCGACGACCAGGGTTTCACCGTCTTCGTCATAACGAAGTTGAAAGGCTTCGTGACGCTGACATAGAGCTTGCAAAGCAGCAGCCATGGCCTGGTAATCGAAGCCGGTGGTGAAGTCGAGGTAGAACGCCTCATTGCAGGCGGAGGCGGCGTCGACTCCGAGCTGACCCAGGGTATGAAAATGGCGCTGCGCCTCGGTGGCCGGAATACGCCTTGGCGAAGACGCCCTGGCCTCTCCAGCGGCGGCATCGCCCGTCGGCTTGAGAAAGCCGCCATCGATCAACGCTTCGACGCTGGTTTCCACCGCCCTAACGATCTGGTCGACGTCTTCATCACTATGTGCCGTCGATAGAAAGCGGGTGGCCCCTTCCCAGGCATAAACCCCGTTCTCCAGCAGATGGAAAGGTAGCAGATCGGAGTCGGGCCAGGGCGCGGTCGGTACGGTCAGAAACAGGGACGCGAAACGCTCGGTCCGAAGCGGCGCCCCCAAGCGCTCGAAGGTCTGGTCGAGGCGCGCGGTCAGGTCCGCCGTGCGACGGTTCAAGCGCTCCTGGAGCGCCGGCCCTTCGGCCTTCAGGTGACGCAAGGAGGCGAGCGCACCGGCCATCGCCAGGGGATGCTTGCAGAAAGTACCGGCAAAGAGGGTTTTGGCCGCCTCCGGTCGTGATTCGTCGCCGAAGCGCCAGTGGCCGCCGTCGATCGCGTCGAGATAGCGGTGATGGCCGGCAATGACCCCGATCGGCAGGCCGCCCGCCAGCGCTTTGCCGTAGGTCGCGATGTCGGCCTGAACGTCAAAAATCGCCTGGGCGCCGCCGGGATGAGACCTGAAACCGGTGATCATCTCGTCGAAGATCAAGGCGATGCCATGTTCGTCGGTGAGCTCGCGCAGCGCGTGCAGGAACTCTCGGGGTTGCAGGCTCGGACGCCGACTCTGGACCGGCTCGACCAGCACCGCGGCCAGCTCTCCGGCGTGGCGTCGGATGTGATCGAGCGCCGCTTCGTTGCCGTAGTCGAGGACCATCAGGTCGCTGAGCGGTGCTCGCGGCACCCCAGGGGCTGCCGGCACCACGCGCCCGTCAGGCAGCGACCGCCCGAGGGTGGCGTCCGACCAGCCGTGGTAAGAGCCGGCAAAGGTTGCGATCTTGTCGCGGCCGGTGACCGTCCGCGCCAGGCGGATCGCGACCATCACCGCTTCGGTCCCGGAGTTGGAGAACGCGGCGCGTTCGAGGCCGGTCAGCTCGTAGATCAGGCCGGCGACTTCGTCCGCGAGATCGGATTGCTGAGGAAGATAACTTGGCAAGTGAAGGCGCAATTGAATTAGCTGTTACTTTAGTGTTGTACTACAACATGTGTAGTTTCTTTCTTTGTCCAGAAATGTTGATTCTAAGACCTTTTATCCTTTTAGCAATCTCATCAGGTAGTTTTGAAGAAGAAGAAAGCCCTCCTGAGAAGAAATCAAAAGTAACTGAGCTCAAAAAGCCTGAAAACCCTCCAGATGTAAGTTATATCAGTGCTCCCTGTTGAACCTTGCGGTTTCTTTAACCATGATCTGATATTCATGTACTTTTCTTTTAGTTTTGTTCAAAGTCAGATGTTAGGTAAAAGAGACCTGGTATTTAAGATTACCGTTAAGTCTCTACGTATGACTCTGTAGGAAACGCAGACAAACGAAAATATGTAATAGTCGCATCACGTGAAGGAGTAACCTTGACCGAACCATAGTATAGCGTCATTGGTCTCGTTTTGGAAAGTTGCACTGCACTTACCGCCATCCGTCTTACTGAAGGGGAGAGAAAAAGTAGTTGAACTTTTGTATTTTATGTGGCCTGGGAATCAGACTACAATATGACAGTGAAGACAATAAGTTCAACAGCGTCTTCTGAAGACCTAGATCAAATTTCGATGACACTAACACTTTGAATAAAAACGTGCAGCGATACAGATACTTGGATTGGTATGAATACCTTGTCACAAACACTACAGGCTACCGTCTCCCCTGACTCGCCCTCTCCAGATACGAACACGTCGCAATTGAAGTAATTCGCCGTCGTACTATGCCCCATTTACTTTAAGATCAGGTCTTTATCTTATGTACACATAACGTAAACAATTTTAATTGAAATACAAACATCAGCACCAGTTGAATGCTTTTCATTTTCATTAAAAATTGTGTCAGCAGACACCATGGAAGGCAGCTTCTGTCGATAAAATACATCATTGTTGTGGACTTTCTTGGTAGTTTTTCGTAATTGTGATAGTTATGAGGCTGTGTAAATAGAAATTTCCTTTATTTCAGTTTTTTTTCTAACGGTGTCCAAAATGTCACTTACTAAAACTGTATACTTTCTTAACGATACTATCTCTTTCTTTACATATTCACGTCGTGGTGATCACGTTTATTAGTATAGTAGGAGAGACAACAATTTAACCAAAGTAAGTTAAATGGAGTGAGACTCTGGTAAGGGTTTCCTATATTGTGTCTCATACTCAGCCTCTCCTGAGTGTGCACAAGCCCATAAAGGCTCCGTGTAATTGTCTTGTGATGATAAGATGGTCGCTCTTTATTGCTCTTCGATCTTATTTGTGCGCGCTTAACTGTCAAATGTGATAACTGAATTCTACTGTGTACCTTGTTCTTTAGCGATCGTCCTTTGTGAGCCGGGCGTCTTTCTTGGCACTTTGTTTTTCGGTCTATGTACTTCATGTTTCCTTATTTGTCATTTTTGTGTCTTCCATGTTTTAGTCATGAGTTATGTTTTATAGTTTTGTTATTTTTTACCTCCCCCGCAAATGGCTTGTTACCTTTCAGTCTTCGTTTATGTCTTGCTCTTGCTTTATTTTGCGGATTTCGGTAGTCATTCTTGTCCCCCATGTGTTATTATTTACTCTTTATTTATCATTTGTTTATGGTTAAAATGTTGATACTACGAAGTATGTTATGTATCATTCTTTCTGTTGAATGTACCGTTCTTCTTGCTTCGTTAATCGTTCTTCTTGCTTCGTTTATTGTTCTTCGTTCTTCGTTTATCGTTCTTCGTGCTTTGCTTATCGTTTTTCGTGCTACGTTTATCGTTTTTTCGTGCTTCATTTATGGTTTTTCGTGCTTCGTTTATCATTTTTCGTCCTTCGTTTATCGTTCTTCGTGCTTCGTTTATTGTTCTTCGTGCTTCGTTTATTGTTTTTCGTGCTTCCTCTATCGTTTTTTCGTGCTTCATTTATCGTTCGTCGTGCTTCGTTTATTGCTCTTCATGTTTCTGTTATTGGTCTTTGTTGTTATGTCCAGGTTTATTGTGCTCCGCAGGCTATTCT
>JAAAKL020000170.1:6692-43926 GCA_010016065.2 Carybdea cf. marsupialis auct. non (Linnaeus, 1758)
TAAACGAAAACCCAATTGGGGACGAACACCCCAAATCCCTCCGAAACTTTTTCCCCCTCCCCCCCCCCCCCCCCCCCTACGGCATTGGAAAGATGCCTTTGTTTTGCACGATATTCTTATCTTAGAAATCAGTTATGTTACATGCAAAATGTTAAACAAAACTAACTCGAATGCAGTTTGATTATTGTTAAAATCGTATTCCTTCTTAATAACGACACCATCATTGCAGAAGAAGTTTTTATTGCATACTTTTACAGGGTCATTTTTTAAGATCCGATGCGATGTAATGTCGGAAAATATTTATCATATCGACAACTAAAAATATGTAGAAAATTTGGTGTCAGACTCTCAATGAAGTTAAATGAATTATAGGCATTTTTTAAAGGGAAATAATAGTAAGATTTGTTATAAGGTAAAGCTCAACCTCAGTTAGTATAGGATTTTAGGAATATTATCCGCTTAGAATAAAGAGAATCCTTAGTGATCATTATTGTGCCATTTGGCAACACCAAGCGGGTACAGAGGGAAGGGGGAAACAGCGGTTTGGTTATTACACTGTAGCACTGGACTCGACATACAGATATAAAAGGTTCCTTTGTGGCATACAACTAAAGAACGGCGCTGAGTCAAGGACTTACTTTAAGGTATAAGCAACAGTGCTTTGGACGTTGCATCGCTTTAGATGCTGTTTCATGAAAGAACCCACCTGCCTCTACTTTGCTCTGTTGGCAAAGAAAACTGAGACATTTTCGGGAGAACGAGTTACAGAATGAGTCACTCATTTGTGTCCTCATGTAACGCTGCTACACTCCGGCCATGTCAACTCTTTGCAAAAATTTACTTTCCTCACTCCAGACGACTGTAATAAACAGTGTCTGGCACAAACGCTTAGCAATATGAATCCATTACATTTTGCAGTAGTACACAATTTTTGCAATACAAAAAATTGACTGTGTTTTTAGTGAGGAGGTTATCATATCTGATGCCATTTAAATGCCACTAACAGTTTTAAAATGCTCATCACTATGGCTTCCTTACCATGGTCATCTTTCAACCATCATTCATTAACTATGTCATTTTCAGAACTCTTCTAGTTGTTGGCTGGAGGAACATTTTAAGTTATGACTCCGTTGAGGAATTTTGGGAGCTATCTACATACCACACACCCTGACCCACACAAAGTTTTAAGGTTGTCTTTATTGCAGAAAAATTGATAATTGCGTACGTGGTATTCTCCTCAAAATACGTGACTTTAGTATTACATTTGAACATGGGTTATTGCAATCCTTCTTATCATTACTGTTCTCTAGTACGTGCCAAATATTACAAACCTGCAAGCTATTTAAACTCAATGCGGAGGGAAAGTGTGACGTCACGATTTTGAAAATGTTTGAATTATGGAAAAAATACTCAACTTTCATGTTGCTCTATTAGTGAGAACGTAAATGGCCAAAATTGAAAGCAATGCCTTTTCCCATCACCGAGATATCAGCTTTCAAAGTTTTAAATCTCTCTAACAAAACCTTGTCATTTCGTGCTGAATCCTAACGTAAGGATCCAAGGAAAATTAAGAAAGTTGAACATAAATTTTTTTAATTCAAATGCCTCTAGTTTAAACACTATATACACTACAGGTTTGCTATTTTGCGAAACATCCTATTATAGGGTTGCATTCAGATATCTGGAGTCAAATCGTCCTATTTCCAAAACTTTTGATTTGTGACGTCAACACTTTCCCTTTGCATTGAAAGACAACGTCAGCTCATGCAAATCATACGATGTGATCTAACATCATTTGCAGGAGAGGAAAGTGTCACCCCCCGTTAAAGTAATGTGGTATTTCAGTGTGATTTCAAACAGAGATGCAAGTTATTGAAGTTTTAAAGAATGTGCGTAGGTGATGTCTTAGCATGGGAGAGATTGAAGCTAAATGGCATTTTACATCTAATGATACATGTCAAACTGTTCTCAGATTGGAACTATTATCCCAGTTATCAACCTTCACATTCACCTTAGGTTTTTCAAACTGAGTCTTTTTAATCATAACAAAACTCGATGTAAATAAAAGATCTTATGAATACAGTAAGTACAATGTCGCAGCTATGATAGAGTTCAGCCCTAAACATAAAGATTTTTGTTTGAATTTATGTAAGTCTGGCGTAACAAACTAGAAGCAAGCTTCTTAGTAAGACCATGTAAGTACTCCATGTGAGAAACAGTGTCTCAGGGATATGCTTGACGTACGCGAACGATCAAAACGAGCTAGATCTTTAGCAAACTTTTAAAAGTATTTCACCTTTAACGAACACCATCTAAATATGAAGACGTCCTACTCCACGGTTTTCATTCAAAAGCATTGCAAAATAAGACAATTCTATTTTAGGGGGTGGGGAACTCAGCCTACCTTACGTCATAAATACAAAATAAAAAAATGAAGACGGAAAAGAGTTACACGTAATAAAAACAAATACGCTGACTGCTTACTTAATTGCATGGTACAGAAGTGAACGAAATACGTATTGAACCCTACCAATGTTCCAAAGAAATCCTTTTAGAGGGCAAAGTGCAAACCGAGCCGCTTAATGTCCCGAAATCCCTCCTTCGAAACCATTCTCTTAAAACGTAGCCACAAAACTTCATGTCTAAAGATTGCTACATATCTAAGAGCTTGTGGTTTCATCAATTACATAAATCCCTTTTAATTAAGATAGGCCTGTAGCAGTCGTTATCTACTACAACTTCAGGAATTTGTGCGTGTTGGTAACAGACTGGGCAGTAGACGTTAAGTGCACGCCCCACTGGCACAGAGTCCTATCGACGCCAAGGGGAGTGCTGTCACTAAATCCAGCATTGCCCATTAAAATCTCAATGACTATTATATTTGTTTGTACATCAATCTCCGATGTCCACTGTGTCAATTGTATCTGAAGCTAAGGATAAAAATCGATGTGTTCTTATTCACGTCAGGCACCATTGGCTAGCTTTCTGGGCACAGCCAGCTTTCACAAAGTATTCTGGCGAGATTTCTGTTTACTAAACAATCAATAAAAGTATCATACAGAGCACCTGATAGTCACCTATTCTGCTTTATCAATACCATAAATACCAAGCAAGTGCAAATTTACAACCCTTAAACGAATGTAAACAAGCTTTCCTGACGCAAATAACCCCAAATTTGAATACAAGAGTTTAAGGCTCAATCCTTCAATACTACGAGAAATTGAAGATTTACTATCCCAGTGGAATCATTTCCATTGCACAGTAGGACAGAAGCATTAATTTAAAGATGACCATAGTATATGCTGCGGTGAAGGAATATTTATGTTTTTGCGGACCCTACAAAAATATTTCGACAATGTTTAATTTTTAACCTCCTGCGGTATTAATTCCAAACCAAACAGCTGGAATAGCCAACTGGATATAAATTCCCAGTGACATTCATTTATATTGTTTGATATCAGCATGAGTTCAATGATACACGACTTCTCTTATAGTAATTGCGGCGAACAGCTGAGTAAGACCCGGTGTTTGTTCTTATGCCACGAAATCAGCAGATGACCGATAGAAAAGCTTAAGTAAAAAGACTGAAAGCATCAAAAGTCTATGAAACTGAAGAGCGAGTGGATACTGGTGTGACAACGCAAGGTCTCCTTAAGTTTATAAACGAAGACAGATAAAAGACAGCTTCCCATGACTGTGAACCACTTACAAAAGCGTCAGCTATAAATTCCTGTCATGTTTAGCAGCTAAAAAAAGTCGTTCAAAAAATTTAGAATTTGGGGTTGTTAGGCATCCAATGAATATAAACTTGAAGAATTATCAATAATAAGTTAAGCAAAAAAAATACTAAAAGCAAAGAGCAGATTATGTTATACTGATTTATTCATTGCGTTAAAAGAGAACATGGTTTTAATGATTACTCATTGAAGCTGAAAAAGAAAGCAACTTGAGCTTTAGGGAAAAACTGCAGATTCAATAAATCTGTTTTATTTCATCTTCATAGCATATGCACAGGACGTTTTCAGTCACTATTACTAGTATGGAGACAGTGGCAAAAATACAGGAAGTTTTGGGAATCATTCTCTCTTTATTAACAGTCAGGATACTTTAATAAAATATAACCGCTGTCGAATCTTGATTTATTTTATTTGTGATATCTTGATGACCTTGAACCTCCCGTACTGCATCTGCTAAGCGCCGCCTTGAATAAAGCTATCCCTTCATGGCTCATTCTTTCTTTACAAGTGAAGAAAGTATAACGCGATCATAATACAAGCTACAATTCTTTATTAAAGGTTATACATGAAACAAATAAACATTTCATTTTAAAATGCTCTATAGACTTGTTTGTGTAAAATAACAAAAGAATATTGCCAGGTAAAAAATACTGCTTTTTTATAGAAGCCGCATCACAAATTTAGAGAACAGTGTGTTGTCTAGTATAATGGACCTAGCCTTGGGTGCCACTCACTGATTGCATTATTATGATTATTGTAGATACACTCTGTTGCATTTAATGACTGCCTGGAAAGAAATAAATATATGGAGTTATACATACATTGACTCAATGGACTCAAGGCATTCTTTATTAGTGATGCACGAAAGCCATGCAATAACTGGATTTTCTGTTCGTCTACTGTCTTATAAGAAACAACAAGTTTAAGGTTGCCATTACAGCCTCCCGAATTAAGGAAAGTTGAAAGACGAAAAAATTATGTATGATATCGTTTTGAAGTATCAAAATAGCAACTACTGATGATATGGGATTTTTACGATTTTAAGGCCTACTAGATTTGGACTGATGAGAAAAGTATAGCATATACAGTCTCTGCATTTCGAAACGGAAGCATCTTGTTTGACTCACAGAAATGTATTAAAAAGCCTTGGTATTACAGCCAATTCATATCAAACAGCAAATTGTCCAGATTATTTACTTATTTTCAGAAAATTTCAATACTACATATTAAATAGAAGAGTCCTAAATCTTCCAAATTTTCCATATAATAATATATTTCACTGACATAACTTGACTAACTAACTTAATAGCGTACCCCTCCTTGAGTCTTTGCACATTCCGTTTGACAATTTGATTCCACTTTTCCTAATCATTAGCATACCTTTCAGTCGGGAGGAGAGGAATGATGTCTTTCCGAATTAGGCCCGACAAGCTCTTTTTCGGTCTTCCTCGATTTCTCTTCCCTCCGAATTCTTCTTGATATGCTCTTTTGACGACAGAACTTTCTTCGCGTCTGACGACATGTCCGAACCAAGTTAGACGACGCTTTTTGACAATATTGACGGTATTGTCCTTCGTCCCAAGCAACTTTCTGATGCCAGACAGACGAACTCTATCTAGACATATTTTTCCAGCCAATGGATCGTAAGCCATAATTTTCAAATACGCTTGGAATATCTTCTATACGGAATATTACGGATATCTTCTACCTTGAGTGCCCATGCTTCACTCGCATGGAAGGAAATTGGTAAAGTTAATGAGTTGTAAAGCCTCAGTCATATTTCACTGATTTGTGAAACGAGATAGATTTAAATGTGTTCATCTCTCTAGTGAGGAAAAGACATAATTGACTTCCACGATTACGCGCAATCAGGGCTCAACTGGAAATAAATTCTAAAGAGACTCTCAATTATCTTAAAAACATTGCTGACATGTTACGAGTTGATATAAACAGTGGCTTTGATGTAGCTAACAACACTTTTTCATTGCTTGACTCATGACAAATTAGACTCATCGTCTAACATCGTCTCTCAGCAGATCATCGGCGTGATTGTTCCCTGAGCTACATTTTCAAAATAAGATAGCAACTAGTTTCTTGTAGAATTGCTTTCCACTCTTCGTGATGAAACGATTTATATACCATAAAAATATTAATTTCCCACTATTTCAGCTGGATGGCTGCCCTTTTTCTGTCAAATAACACGAGCTAAGTAGACGAGTCAAAACGAGGCGCTGACAGTGTGACGTCAGATTGGTTTGCAACTGCTCATTTTTTCCCGGGCAATGAAAATATGTTATGCAACAACATTTCCTATATTGGACGAAATTAAAATAAAACCCTAATTTATCCCTGTTTGTCAGTTGTAGTTGACAGCTGGTTTTTTTGGCATACTTACATGGCTTACGTATGGCCTCTAGGGGGATAAATAGAGGCTTGATGAGTCAGCTACTGTAATAGAGTAATACTGTAATATGTCTGGTTGATATAAGGCCTCTGTTTTCCAAATCAAGCCTAATCAGATCAGAAACAGGTCATAGAGAAATGTTTAAGCGCTGTGATCCCACGTGTAGTTTCTACACGTAAGAAAGCCTTCTCAACTAATCACAAAGATTGTGTGCCCTCGACAAATTGTGGCATCGTTGTGTACTCTTTTCCTTGCCAGTGCGAGGCTGGCTATGTCGGACGCACGACTTTGAGGTTAGTTGGTAGAGTTAAGTAGCATGGTTCGTCCTGTATTGCCAAGCATCAGCTCCTTCAAGGAAACAACTAAAGGCACTGCTAAGCAACGTGACTCGTCCATAGGGCAGTACATGCTTGAAAACCAAGACTGTGCAAAATTTTAGCCTAAGTTACTAAAACAAGAATCGAAAAATAAATTGTCATTGTAGATAAGCTGAACATCACCTTTCCGACCAAGTTGTATGTAGTAAACTGCTACAATCCATCTAAATAGGTTACCATTTAATTCATGGCGTTTTCCTTATAATCTAGGGCATCGTATTACTGTACTTTTTACAGGCTTGCTATATGACTGATAACAAACACCTCATTGATGTCAGAGGGTTTTACGCGTTCTTTCGAGTCAATTTTCTGTGATTAGTGACTTGAAAGTAGGCATAATGAGCTGGTCAAGCATGCTAAAGGCTAATGGTTCAAATCCAGGCTCTGCGGTCGATTTGAAACTTCCTACTGTGAACGTAGCAGGGGAATGGATAACTGGTATTATCTGGGGGAAAAGCTAAAGGCTGCGAGGAAACAAAATCTTCACCCTTATGAGCATGCTGCTGCTCAGTGCGTGCGATTCTCAGCCGCATTACATACACCCATGCTCCGTGGAAGAATACAAAGCTACCTTATTATTGCCTCTTGAAGGGCTGCATGAGGGTTTATGCTACCTACGGTCAATTGTGACTGTATATGACGAGATATATTGTGAAAGCTTCAAAATTTTAATCTGCATTTATAGTACTTTAGTAAACGCAGAAAATGTAGTAGAAATGTTTGCCATCTACAATACTTAAAATGTGTGGTGATATGTCAAAACCTAAAAATTTGTACTTTCATCTGCCTGTAGAGCGCCGTAACTTAAGTTTATTATTATTTGTTAGATTATTTTAACATCGGATCCAGAGTTTATGCAAACTCCCAATATCAGTCTTAACTTTACAGATCACAAGCTCGCATCAGTTAACAGTCGGAGAATTGGTAAACACATCAGCTAGTAATCCTTCTTTAAAATTAATGTTTTTGACCATCAATGAGACAACAGGGGTACACTGTATAGGTGATTGACCCTCGCTGATTTCGTTGCTTAGTTTAGTCGTAGAACTATTAACAATAAGGAAATCACAACTATAGGAGGAAAGAAACAACCAAATGCCACCTTACGAGAAGACGGCTGGAAATGCAATAAATTGCATTAGTGGATTACTGTGCTGAATCAAGCGAAACGGGGCCTTTGCCTAAATGGTCTTTGAGAATATTAGTCGCTCGGAGAAAGTAAATACCAAGATATTGCTATAATACAAAGAATCCTTTTAATTTGGATAAGAAGAATACCTTGTTCTAATGAAGTTAAAGGCTGGATTAGTAAGCATTGCAAACAAAGTTGCTTGAAATTCCTTCAGGTCTACAAATATCGATTAGTGGCTCATTGTGATCATTATATCTAAGGAAAGAAACAACTTTAGAGTTTGAAGAATTGATTAAAGTTGTGCAGGAACAGACTTATCTTTACCAAGACAAAGAGTAGATTCGCTAGTCACTTTACACTTGCAAGATGGATTGCCACCACGTCTTTAAAAAATACTGTCGAAGAGACTCTGCTGGGCGGAAAGGACCCTTGTTAGACAATGCACAGTTCCTGAAGCTAGGAAAATCTACAGGGATTTTTGATACCAATCTTACGGAAACTCACGCTGACGTCATTTTTAATGCAGTGAAATCGTAAGTATGATAGATTCGAAATAGAATGTATTTTTAAAAGTGCTTTTGTGTAATGGTACTCTGGTGATCATGGTGTATCCTTTAAGGGAGAGCAACAGAGGCAATGGGCTATAAGGGTTTGCATCTTGAGAACATGATAGGGTAGATAAAGCTAAGGTTGAAAGGTTGATAGGATAAATGGCCGTCTGATTAGCTATGTAAAAGCACTGTGGGTTCAAGGTAACAAAATATGCACTTTCAGGAGTCAGAAAGATTCAAGAAGACGAGTATTAGGTTCCTGTTCTTATGCTCTTATGGCGTGACCTAGTCCAGGTCAATTGGCAAAATCCAATTCAAATCACACTATGACTGAGTACTCGTTCGACTGTCGATTCTCTACACACTATATCTAATCTTACTTTTGGTTATCCAGTACTAGCAAAGAATGCATCCAAGACATCCACCTAAGTTATAATATAAAAGTTTGTTGAAGTGACGATACTTAACATAGCATAGCGACGAATACATTGTCCGTCCTGTGCATAACAAAGCAAACCCTGTGCAAGTAAATGTATGACAAACAAAACAAGAAAACAGGGGAATAAACTTAACGCAATGACTACGTAGAAAGAATCGCAAATAAAGTATATCTCCTGGTTTAACTATCTGTCAGATGGGCTTCAATGTCGTTTTGTAGCATGCATGTTTATGCCGACTTTATTTACGCATGCAAATAATAAGCTAAACGAGACATACAAAAGGGCATGTAAACAATTAAAGACCCATTTGTTTACTTTGCTGTGTTTTTTCCTGAGACCATTTACAATCGCATGGCATGGTGTGCTGGAATGCTTCAAACGTGGTCTCCTCGTTTGACAATGTGACTAGAGGGCAAATAACCTAGAGTATGGCTCATATGGGATACTGAATGTACGTGTGTACAACACTTGATAGAAAAGGGCGTTCTCTGACAGGGAGGACAGGTATACCACTTTGCTACGCTTCGATTGCCCTTTTCATGGGTCTCGACAGGTAATCCGGCGTATGTTTATTGCTTGATAATAGATTAACTATGGAATGCAATCCAAAAGAATGCAAGTAAAGAATGTACAGAGCGCCTGGAAAACACATCGCTGTTTTCCAAGTAAGCGTAGGGTATGAAGTGCTATGTTTGCTTTAATCGCAACAGGAAAAGATCATTTTAACTAGACTGCAACAAGCTAGTTGTAGTCTCTGCTATCTTTTTTTTTGGTCTTATTTTTTGTCACCGCCATACTATTCCTTGTTGTTGTGGACGCCATCACCGTCTTTGTTTTCTTCTTTATCTGTTGCTTTCTTCTTTGTCATTTTTGTTGGCTACATTTGTTTTTCAGCTACATTCGTTATTAGTTTAGTTTTCTCTTGAAAAAATAAGTAAATAAATTAAGTTGATCAATAAATAAGAATGAATAAGAATCCAGAGGATAAATTAATCCAGAGGATAAATTGATAAGACTCCAGAGGATTTATTATAAGGTGTTACTTGATTTTACAATAGTTTTTTTGCTTTCTTTCTGGTTTATTTCAAGATAACTTATAGCATGTTTAACTTGATGTCGTAAACGTCCATGGTCATGACGCAACTTTTTCTTAAATGGTCACTAGGGGTTTTACGTATTGATGAACATGAAAACTTAGATGATTATTTTTACCCATTATAATAAATAGATATATTTCCAAAGAAACGTACGTGAATAGAACTTTAGAAATAAAAAACTTTCTCACGAAAGGTAGGATTATCAATCAAATGTCTGTGAAAGCATAAGAAACGTTTAAAATGATTGATTGTCGTCACACCGAAATTTTAATCCATATGATCCATTTAACCAATTCGTGTTTGAAGCTTTTCGGTTATCAAATGCTAAATTTCTCTGAATGAATAAATTATTCTCTATAAAATAAAACTTGTGGTGAACATAGCAGAAGAATCTGTAAAGTTTTACTAATTATGTTCAAAAACAGTATGCCATACTTAAGCCTTGTCAAACTTGGTTAGCATATTTTTCGACTTTTATTCCATTTTATTACACGTTGTTGAATTACGTTTATTTGAACCTTGTCGTGACCAGTGGAAGACCAAACAAATAAACTGTTAACTTATAACTGGCACTTTAGACCATTATTTGCAGTCTTTATACACCTTCCGACTGAAATATTTCACCGCATCTACAGATCTCCGGCTGTTCCGGTCTCAACCTCCTTTCTCCTCCCAGTCTACCTCCGAATCACCAGATTACAAGTCTCCAGTGCAGACAAAACGGATTACGATTGCTGTTTAAAGGGGCATATGCAACCGGCAAGCTCTTCGATCTTAACTTCCCCTTAGTCGACATTTTCATTGTAGTCATCTGCTTAGAAAAATCAGTTGTTTACGTAGTGACCGAAGATAGAAAGAAACGTAGGTATGCTTCCTGCATAGGTCATTGACCTAAGTACAGAGATGAAGAATTATTTTCTGACTGGTCCTATCAAATTAAGAAAAAATGGAGACAGAACAAGCAGACAAAACAAGGAGTGCTGGTCCCCCATAGGATATATTAATAAGACTCTACCCATACACACTGTCGGGCTATCCATGAACTCCAACCAAAATCCACGTACTGTGGAGAAGAGTGAGATACCAGAAGCCCTACGCTTTTATTTATTGTGATATGCTCCAACTCTCCACCAGAGGAAATAAGTGTTGGGAGATAATATGGCGACTAGAGAAATAGACCATTTTATCAACGGGGGTCACCTAGCTGAATTGGTTGAGCGCACGCAGCGAATGCCTGGGTCATGTGTTTGAATCCTGTTGGTGACCCATTTCATAATTTCAAATCCTCAAAACCACAATAGTAAATCGATCTTGTATGAGCCAGAGGTATAGGCCACTAATATGTAATTTTCTTGAAGTTATCTGTCATTGTAGAAATTCATATCTATCTATCATAGCTAGAGATTTCTCTGACTACATATTAACAAATCTGTGCTAATTCTTGTCAAGGGGCTCCCAGTATAGTAACGAAGTAGGAAGCGAATATTTATAACAAATACTGACTGCAAATTACACTTTTTTAAATGCAAAATAGCAATCGAAGATTCGAAGTTCCAGAATTGCAGATTTTTAGTTGCACATCATCAAATATGCTATCCAAATAAACTCTACCATTATGACTTGGCAATTTAACTTTGTGTCTAAAAGCTTCGCAATACAATCTCCAATATAGAAGGGGTCAAACCTTAATCATTAAATAAAAGACGAAACAAAATAGTTGCATAGAAAGACACATGCATCAAGTTAGCAGATACGAAATCACGAATTTGCGATACAACCCACCTCTGTTTCGGTACACAAGACGATATCTTTTAAACTTTCATTTGAACGTACAATCCTACACAGTTTTGTTGTCAGAATTTAATTCGGTTTACATAAAGCGCTGTTGTTGGTAATTGTCAGTCGCTTGAAAATATTCGTTGCGTTAGCGAATATATTTCCGGCCTCAGTTCTTTTCTGTAGAATATCTGAGTCAATAAAGCTGAGGTAAACACTGGACTATTGTATAATCTGCTTGCTGCCAAGGAACGTTCAACAGAATCATCTCATCGCCATTTTCATGTGCTATTTATGAGAAATGGCAGGTGTTTAAAGTATTTAGGATATTTCTAAGACCAAGTAAGGTACCGCAAAGGCATGCCTACAAATATTGAAATTTTCTAGTCTGAGCTGAAGTTATGGGTAATCAGAGGTCAGAAGGCTTAGAGACGTCACAAATGTTTGCATTTTCAGTGGCACTAATTTCTCAGTTTTAACAATGATGAACATTTTCTATACACAAGTTAATCAGATTAGAGAACAGTCAGCAGCCAGACGTTGCTTCTTAAATGAAAAAACCCTGACGCATTCTTTCTTGAAACGAAGGAAATATTCATAAGCAATCCATTCTCAGTATAATCAACAGTTACTATAATAGAATGATGTGTAAGAATTAGAAGTTTATCTTACTGTAATTTAGATATTTTCTTTACTCTACGAAACGCTCTTTTCGTTTTCACAGGCGCCGGCGAGCAGCAGTTCAGGTTTACCTTAGTGTAAGCGATGCAGTTTTCTGGGTTTCACACTATAAATGGTCCCTTATTTTCCAGGGTTCCACACTGCTGGTAACTTTCTTGAAACCACCCTGTCTGATAGATAAGGTTTAATACAAGGGTCTGGGTATAAGTTCCATTCCACAAAGGAAACCTATCAACATAATACAAGTAAGCGTTGTAAGGGGAAGCATATTTTCACAATGTCTTTACTATGAAATATTTTAAACAAACACAGGAGTCACAAAAGCTGATTGTGGAGCTAAAACTCGCGGCTACCCTTAACTAGGAGGTGTGAACACCAAAGCAATGATAACAAGAATAAACATACGGGAAAAGAAAATGCAATGGTATTCCGGAGTCGGGGCAACACAAATAGTCTTCCATCGTTGATGATTATCACATCTGTTATAGGGAATGACACGCAGCAATACCTCGTCAAATTTTATCACGCCCCTTGGTATTATTGTTTCTCATTTTACCGACTCGATCAGGGGCATTAAAACCGTACCACTACCCAGATATATCAACAGATAACGCAAGTCCAGGACATAGCTGTACAGCACAATTAAAGAAATATATAACGAACGAAACAGTTTTTATATGCTCATCCCATAACTGAGAGCAAAACAATTTGGTTTTATACGTTCCCAAAAACTGAACGGAAAAGAACTGAAAAAGCTAAGAAAGTGAAACATAAATATGATCCTCCTCCTTGGCACCCCTAGAGGTACGCTATGTCTATCATACGTATTCTGCTTCAATTTATCTTCTCAACCTCGTTAAAAGGTACCGACTCTTTTACCATGTCTGCTCACGGTGCTGGGCATGAATTTTATTATTTATTAAAATAAGAGAGATTATGCAATCAGTCTCAATTAAAGCTATGATCCTTAAGACGTTCATTTTATAGCCTTTACTGTGATGCGCTTGTGCCGATTACCTCTGTCTCTTCCTAAACCAATTCCACCTTTGCAACGAACTCTAAAAAGGACTCAAACTGGTCATTTGAGAAATCCATGTCAACAGTAGCCACTTAAAAATAACAAGAGACTGGAAAGCTTAGCTGTCATGACTTGTCAGGTATCATCATCATGATCATAAACATAGTAATAATCATCATAATAATCATCATCATCGTTAACCATAGTCTTTGATAGACCGTCGGTCTATCCATGACTTAACATATTTTCTCCATTCCACTCGTGATCCTGCTTTGCCTGACGCTGGCCTCAATCCGATCCTGCAGCATTGTTAACTATCGCCAAACCAGTTTCTTAAAGATCTTCCTCTCGTCTGTACACTTAAAACAATCCTTGTCAATGTTTTCGTGGTTTGATCAGCCCGGATGTGATGTCCATAGAATTTGAGCTTTCTTTCCTTTATTGTTTCTAAATTTACCTTGTTAAGGTGCTAGACAAATAATTTTAGAAAGATAATTTAATGGCCTATGCAACATTCATGGCAGCTCAAAATACATTTTTAATAGAAGGAAACAATGGTCGAGCTGTTGGATCAATACTAGCGTTTGGCCCACCACACCCCCCTCCCTCCAATAATCCAGCTATGAAATCACAAAGTGATTTAGTATCGTTGGTATACTGGCAACACGGTTATCAAAATCTCAAAAGTGATAATGGAGCATCTTGACAACTGGCACAACTAGTTTTGCTCTATTTATACCTAATGCGATCTTAATCCTGGCTGCTTTCTATTTATTCATTTATAAAGACTCCGAATGCTGTCCACTTACTTCATAACAAGATCAAACCGGCATGACTAACAACAGTTGAATCTAGATCTCACCAAGTGTACTTCGTGTCTCAGACAACACCCAATGGAGATCAATGCTATGCATATATCCCCTGCCACGCTACCTCTAAGTAGCAGGTTTTCTTAATGCCCTAAGAGGTTCAAGAAATCAAAGAAAAAATTGGAATCGTTTCCTTGTGATGATATTCGGAGCTAATAGGTGAAAAACAAGTATTAAAAGTATTAAAACCCTTTATTGAGCGGCAAGGTCAAGATACAAGCTGATTAACAAAACCTCAGACTGACAATATTTAGGAATTAATTATTTAATGTTTAATATTTAAGCTTCTAAGGGTAGGTATCTTTACTAAAAATACAAATAAGGAAGAGTGAAAGAAAATGGAAGACTTGGTTACTCCTGCTGTCGCCAAACCCTCTTACGAAGAAATTTTGTCGACTGGAAACATTCTGTATTAAAATATTAAAAGGTTGAAAGCCACCTGATGTTCTTAAAATACATTTAAATCGCATTAAATAGATACCAGGTTCACTCGTTTTATTTCTTTATAAATGAGAGATGTATCATTCAACTGGGAGGAGTTTCTGAGCCTACGAAATCCTCAGAAAATACTGCAGATTGAAATCGAAAGATGTTGTGATGAGGACTCTAACATGGAACCAATTAGCGTATCGGTTGCTACACCACCGTATCTAAGGCAGTCGTCGTATCATCGTGGGGAAAGTCTTTTTTACAATAAATATTGCTTGTTCTTCAGCCTTCGCTAACAATAATGCACACAGTACTTATCAAATAGATTGAAGCCTCTTTCTATAGTCCTTGCTGCATCTTGTGCAGATATCAACTTCTGACACGACTAAAACCCCTAAACTGATGAGATCAACTGCAAGTGTATGAAATAGCTTAGATGGATATCAACAAACTTTAGAAATGCCCAAGCATTTCAACACGTGAAGTCTCCTTACACGAAAAGCTGTGCTTTAAAAATTCTCTGATGAATGCGTCATATAATACACCGTTATGAAGGAATTGTAGTTTAAATTGTTATTTGCAAAAAAGTCTGCTCTAACCAATTTGTTAACTACGAATAATTGGGTTTGTAAAAAAAACTCCGTCATCTTTAAAATATGCATTTAGTTCCCAACATTTGTATCACAAATTTATGACCTTTGATATGCGATTATCTCTTAGATTTTGTTAGGCAAGTGATGTAGGAAGAAAGGGTGTCATCCACCGAAGCATAGGCGATTGCCTCCATTAAAGTATTCCGATATGGTAGTAATTAGACAAATTTCTCTTGCTAAACGTCTCTAAATAAGCTCAGTTGTTTGTAGGGATTATGGGCGTAAGATGTTCGTGCTCGTATGAAAGAAAGGAAGGAAAACTGGGTCAAATGTGGCTATTGTCATGACCCTCTGCAGTTTTTCTTTTAACCCTGCTTTTCTGCATCAAAGGAAATTTAAAAGAAACAAATCATTTCCTAAAGTCAAAATTATCAAGAATATCGTCAGATGTAACCAAAAAGTTGTTAAGGTTAGAAATTATGCAAATCTGGATCCAATACTTATTACTACATTTTTTACTTTTTAAAATACTTCGATAAGCCTGATAAAGTTAGTTTGGTCATTAGTTTTTTGGCTTGGAAGATAAGCATATTAACAATATCAAAACATAGAAATAATTTGCCAAAATCACTAATATTGAGAGTTTAATTCATAATTCTCTTTAAACAATAACACCGAACAGCTGAACTTGGAACAACGAGCTAGCGTGTTGATAGTGTTTCAATGAGGTTTCTCGCTAGGACCATGCTTGATTTGATATTGTTTATCTGTAGCACGTCTGGTGCTTATTATACGGACTGTAAGAACCAAAAGGCTGTGTTGCTGATCTGTCTGTAAAAAATGGCCCTCTTGCAAAACCACTTGCCTTGCCGAGCAACAAAAAGGATGAGTCTGCTACTACTTAGAGAAAATAATACAGTATTATATGTATGTTAAGACGACTGGTTATCTACATTTTTAGTCTCTGGTTAGACAGAATTGGTTTCCATGCCCAAATCTTTCTTAATGAAGTTGATGAGAAAAATTTCTAAAGGTTTTTCTCCTCTTTCATCAAGCCTTGTGTGGAACAACTTGCATAAGAAGAGGAGATGGTCTCAAATGTTGTATTCTGTGTTGATCACGAGAGTTCATTTTTATCATGAGGCCTGAATACGACAATGAACATTCGTGCGACGCAAAGAGAAGGTCTAAGCTCACTCACGAGTTGCTTATATATTTCACATGATCAAAAAGAATGTTGGAGATATCTTTATGATATTAACTAGCTGGCCACCCACCATCAGTAGGTCGGTCTTACTCAGTATAATTTCTAAAGGGCGAGGGTATGCATACCAAATTTCGAGCCCTTACGTAATAATCCCATTGATTTCGAGCTCATCATGTACAAGCCCTGTCCGACAATCAACTCCGGCTTCCTCGTCAGAATTCTATGGGTACAAGGAGGTCTTTGCCCAGATTTCTTTGAGATCCGTCAGGAAATGAAGTAGTAGAGGCAGAACATATAAACATATACGCATACACAAATACATACATACATACATACATACATACATATATACATACATACATATATACATACATACATACATACATAATCCCTTTCATTCTTGTAGATTACGTTCTATAATTTGTCACTACTGCCTGTCAATTTATAAATAGTGGAACATTTGTTAGGAACTCTTCTTTCGTTGGGTGATTTTTTGCATTTCTTCAAGTGATTTTGAATCTTTGATCTACATAAGTCATTATCATTTGAAAAGAATATCGTAGATTCGTTAATTGGTATGGTTTAATCAAACAGGGTAATAGAGGACAAGAACTGTTTATTGGGGAAAATTGTAACAACTCACAAGAGGAATCAGCGCGGAGCAGGAGTCCGATGCCTAGAATCTTAATTGAACTGGATCCAATTCTCCCTGATTCTTGATTTTTCCTCCTATGATATTAACAATATATCGTACACTTTCTGGAGTCTGGAGATGAAAGAACCGTAAAACACAGCTAAGAGTTAGACGTTGGCATTTTTTACGGACTGCAATCCAAGGCATTTGTATCTGCTATCAGCAGCAATCCTATGTATTGATATATTCTAGGAACTTTAATCCTAGTCATTGGTTGCCTTCATGGACGTTGGATGTAGTTGGTGGAATAGAAAAAGGATAAGAATGTTTGATAAGAGACACCAGTATTTATTACATTTTCGTTGTTGTTTCTTTCCTGGTCAATTCAGTCTACATTGGCATTGTTTTAAATGGTTCTTGACAAAGTAATTGGAAATGACACCGAAGCAGGAAAAAAGGGGTTTCAAAACCTCTTTAGAATGTGCCGCACCTCCCGTCCTCAATCGTGGACAAACGTTTGCGTCTCTTCTCTTGTGGAGGAATAGTCGTTTCTTTTAAGGGCTGCACTTATCTTAAAGGAATTTATGATTTATTAACTCCATTATTGATCAATAGGTAATGAAAATTTCCGATATATCCCTAATTTTAACAGTTTTTGGTCTTTTTCATATTTCTTTTAGGAAAGACGATCGCAAAATCACATATTATCAATTCATAGCCGCCCTTAGGATGATGGGCGATATCAAATTCCCAGGAGATGAGGAAAGACTCGACAAAATGAAAAAGTTGGTTTTAGCTAACGAGCCAAACATACAGAATGACGAAGAGCACTGATGAGGAGGACATATGAATAGTTGAAGGATGGAATTGTTGGCTCTTCAAGAGCTCATATGAGACACATGCCTAGTAATTTAAGATCGGTGATAATGCACTTTGAATGAGCGCTTTCGTAACAGGACTTCTGAAATTAAATCAGTTAACATCTCAGGTGTGCCCAACTAGAACGTTTTAATAGTGATGAATGAATGGTTTAGATGTTTGACAAACGCCGCACTAGATCCGAGTCCTCCTCGGTTATGAGGCGCAGACGAAGTCTCGGACAATGGTTCTCATTGCCATTTAATTTGTGGCCTACTTTTGCAACTTTTTGAATCCATGCTGTCTTCAATTCGATGAAGATAAAGTTAATGAAGAATAACACCCCATTTACCCTTATTTAGTAAAGTTCATAATTGAAAATAAGTGACGTCTTCTTGGTGGTAGAATGGCACTTTTTGCACGAGGCACGTCACATTTTGTAATTTCAAAATACCCAGCAGAACGCCACTGACCAAAACTTTTACAAACGACACATGAAAACCCGACATTTATCTGTTTTATATTGCTACGATTACTATTAATTGATCAATCTTTAGTCTGTTTAGATAAACGTAAAATTGGTGGCACAATCGAATACGGGCATGTACAAAGGTGTTATTTCCTAACCCTGAGACTCTTCGTTTATGGGTTTCTGCACATTGATGTTCTGTAAGTTTGATCACTTTTAATGGGCCAATGACCAAGCATAACGTTAGGGCAATACTCCCAAAGATACACCTGAAACTGTCCGTTTATTACTCACAACACGTGGCACAGTGGTTGAAAATAATTGCTGTAAGGTTCCGTACCATGATAACATGAACCCAACACATGATTTATGTTTAATGAGTTTAATGTCCCAATGGCTAGATGTGCTAATAAGCAACTAAAGGTTTACTCGCGTCCTTACATTGGTTTTGCAATACGACTAGTCATGTTTATTTACTGATAGAGGAAAAAAAGTAACCCGGTAGACATGACACGAATAGGAGGCAACTACACTCCCAATTATCATGTCTTCTGGTACGATAAGGTAAGTCGTACGTTGCCAAATTGTCTCGGTGTCGCCATTCTGACCAAGTATGTAGATAGTTGAATTTGTTTACAATCTTGTCTTCGTACTTTAATTTGTAAATTTTACATTGTTAACATGACCCTCTTCTGTGTATATACTATGATATGGACTTAATGAAGTAAGTTCCTTTGTCATTGAATCAAGTAAATGTCACACAAAACGCACGATTTAATTTGACCTAGAAAATTTGTTATCAGAAATATCTGATACATTTTATGTTGTTGTTACTTCAAATGTTGCCTGGTAATCATATGAGTAACATTGTTGTCTGAAATTGATCCAGGAGAGTGGTTCTCAACTTAGGCTATGCCAGAAGATTATAGACCTGTACGGAAAAATACCTCACATTTTGCATAGATTGCAATTGGTTTCAACGAGAGAGGTAAGAGCACTGACGGAAGAGATGAGGCACATGCGAATAATTTGTAATAAGGCATTAGAGCTTCCTTTCATGTGATTAAAACCATACCCATTTCGGACAGAAAAAGGCCCTATTTAGGGTACGTAATGCTTAGTTCACTATTCAAAATCTACAAGATTTGGAAACAATTGGGAAAACGCTGTTTTGCGAGGTTGCGTTGAGTTTGGGTACGTGACTAAGTCGGTATTAAGCCCCGGACGTTTACAGCAGTTCACACAAGAAACATGACTTTCGATAAAATTTGGAAGTACAAACCACGGGAAGAATGTCATAGACAGAAGGCAGGACAAAGGAGTTATTTATCGAGCAAATGAGTGTGGATAGAAATAACTTCTCGATTCTCTGATTTGCTAGAGCAGGAAGCCAAAAATAGCGTGCGCACTGAGTTAAAATCCTGACGGGCACATTTTATTTCTGCTAATAATTATCATCGTTAATTAAAGCGAAAAATAAATAGTACCATATCATGGTCATATATAACAATTTCTGATCAAAGAGGATATAAGGGCATGCTTTCTAAACGAAAGGATGTTTACACATAGCTTCATGTAGAGATCATTTAGGCAAAAAATTAAGCCTCGTTTATCGTACGTAACAGCTTCACCAATACAAGCGTTGCCGTTTCATGCCAGCGAATTTTTTGGAGCCAATTATTACAATAGTGAAATTGTGAAAATGCCCCTCCACGAATGTCAATGCTATTTCCACCCCTAGTCTACAATGGCATCTTTTCTTGCAAGAAATTTGAAGAAAGATACCTCGGAAATGGGTATCAGTAACATTATTGTATGAGCAATACTCGAGAAAGGAAAATGACATGAAAAGGGTGTGGTATAGTTGCAGCAGGGGGAGAAAAATGGAAGAGATATGATCTCTAACGTCCTCATAACGGCGGACCCAGACGATGAAGGAAAAGGCCAGTGTCAATACTTAGTTTAATAAGATTATTTCATAAAAAGCACTAAATTTCTATATAGTATCAGCAACTGCTTCTGACATAAAATGCTTTTATGTGCGGCATATCATCTTATACCATAACAAGAATCTTGAAAATTGAATAGGCATATCATTGATGCTGCATGTTATGCAGTTGAGGTAATACCAAGAAAAATTACAGCTGTAAACAAAATAAAGTAGAGTTTTCAAAATAAAGTAGAGTATACTGCTTTCAAAAATATTAAAATTTTTAGATATACTGCCTAAACAAAACGAGTTAACCGACGCTCACATGCATCTACCGTAAGACAAAATATATTAGTCATCAACAGTTGATTTTAAAGGTCTCACTTAATAACTGTGTAAACCCTATTCGTGAAGGTGTGTATGATATTCTCCACCTTTAATCCTCATTTGCTTGCTGAAAATTTCGGACAAATAACGTTAGTATGACGCAAAGTTTTCACATGAACGAAATTATACGATTTTTTAAGTTTCATGAATTTTCTTTCAAGACTTATGTATTATTTAAAAGAGGATCGTGATGAGAGCACGATGAAGAAAATCCCAGCCTCATTTCGAAGATTTAGGACTGTTTCGATGTTTTATTTGAAACTGCAAGAGTACCTTAGTAAGAAAGTGGCCCACTAACACTCAATAAATCCGCAACTCCCTTAAAGCTTTATTCACTTCTCAAAGATATCCTGTATCAACAGTGATTGCATTTTAACAAACTATTTGTAGTCTACGGTCATCATAAATAGCAGGCCAAAGATCCCTCAACCTAGACAATCTGGATCAGTTATCACCCTATACTATTAGAATTAAAAACTCTAGCTCTTGGACCTTTTCGGCAATCGTCACACCCTTACATTACAAACTTAGTTAAAAAACAAAACTAGTTCGATTTCATACGCGAGAAAAATTTTAAAAATCACACACTATTTTATGTTACGCTGGATTCGATCAAATATGTCAAATAATAGGAATGTTGATATAAAGGGCAGGAATGAGCATGAGATGGTATCTTACATTAGCTCTTTAGCAAAGAATGGAATAATGTGTATGTATATATAAAATCTCTTTAATGATTGTCTTGAATATAAGACAAGCTCGACTTTGCCATATTTATGCACCTGAATGCTTATGGAGTTCTTTTTGACGCGCTTTGTGGTCCAGGTAAGGAGCTTGCTATTTCCTCCTTTTACAAAACCTTCAAGGGAAGAACCAATATAAAGACAACTCCACATTTCCAGTGAATTTACAACTGGTTTTGCTCACTTTAGGCCTAGGAACGGAAGGACTAAACTTGGGATTTAAACTAATATCACATAAAACGCGGCTGAATCATGATTAAAGGAAGAGAAATAAGATGAGTAATATTACGTCGTTTGTCTCATTTTCAAATTATACCATATTTGGAGAAGAGAGGAGACTGATAACGAACTAACAAAGACCACATTGACAGCGATAAAACTATTCTAAAGTACGATTTGCGCTCGTTAACTTAGCGTGAAAAAACGTTCATCTTAACTTAAGTTTACCTCATAGTAAGACCGTATGGTACATGTATGATATTTAGATATGTATATATTTGTGTCCCTCACAAATTTCAGAAGCCCCTTACGCTCTTTCTTAAAAAAGGCTCAAGCATATGTCAAGCACAAGTAGTGTGGGGCCTGGCTTTTTTAATGTTGTGTAAAATTATTGAGAAGACGTCTTTGTGTATGATCACGTCGTGTCAATTTCATCATTTAATTCAAGTTCTTTTCAAGGCTGAACTGTCCCCGGCTTATTTGAATTTTTGGAAACTTTACACAGTAGTGGCATAGTGGTAGAGTGTCAGACTCACACTCCGAGGGTCAAGAGTTCGAACCAACCCTGAGCTTGCCTACCACGATCCCGGAGGTACTGTGCTCTGTCATCTGCTCTCGTGAAGTAGAGAGATAGGACAGAGGGGGGACTACATGCGTGAAAAGCAAGAATAGCAAGCATAAAATAGCATGAAAAGTAAGCATAAAAAAGTAACCATGAATAGATTGTTATCCGAAAAGGAAAATAACCCGTTCCTTGAAGTGGCTTCGACCTTGATCAGGGTGAATGCAATAAAATAAATTTAAAAAAACCCAACAAAAAAAAAACTTCCTTCTATTCGAAACTTGAACACACTTTGACACATCACTCATACTGTAGATTCTATAATTCTAGTCTCTGCATTTGGCATTAATGTAAACGTAAAAGATCTTGACTTCGCTAGGTTTTCTGGTAAATTGCTCGTATCATAGTGATGACCTCGACGCTACCCATCGATAGCTTCAATAATTTCTATAGTAATGTAGCATTCTGTCGCTTTCTTGTTTTTCATTTTCGAGATGTTGTGATTTAGCACCTGCTGTAGTATTTCTAGACCTACAAGCTTTCTCTTTGATGAATTGGGTTGTCTGTCCGCGTAGAAACCTCCCCAATACACTCTTTCGACCGATGGAAAATCTCATTTTCATGTCAGGAGCAGGTCTTTTGCCGCCTATTCTATCAATTCTTCTGTACATTATTCTTTGCTGTGGGTATCGTCTTGCTAAATTTGTTGGTATCAGCAACTAAGCCACTGCCTCATTTCTTCAAAACATTTCTTCTTCATCCGTTTCTTTAGTCTTCAGGTTGCTGTTGGTTCCGGTTTTTTTTAGATGTGTTTCTTCGGTCATTCAGAGTTCCGTCTTTATCTTTACTTCACTTGCTATTGTTTTCGAAGTACGTTCTCTAGTTATCTCTTCACCTATATTGCATATAATGGATGCTAACGTGCCCTTCACTACTAAGCTTTGTTTTATTAACGATGCCACAAGCTCTTCAAGCATTTGGTAACTTCAGGTTCCCTAGATGGTTCAGAACATATTTTACTACTTAATATCAGAAACCTGCTTACCATAGGGGAAACATCACTGTTAACATATGGGAATAGATAGGTACGTCATTCTTCAATCCACTGTATTTCATAACCTTTAATTGATACGGAGTGAATGTGATTTCACGTTTTGACGCCCCCCCCCCCCCCCGGCTCGTCAATGTCTATAATTGTCTATTGTGCTATACCACTGGCGTCCCTGTTATATACGAAATAGCTATTAATTGCATCTAGTAATTTTCAGTGTTTCGGCGATTAAAAAATTAATTTCCATGAGTAAAATACAGTTGTTATTGACAAGAACTTTGACGTGGAGACAAGTAACGCGGCAGTCCAAACGTTGTCCGTGTAGTGGCGGTGAGAAAGTTTACCAAGCCTGTCAGTAACATTAAGTCAACAAATCTTTTGATGCATTGAAACACAGCTACTTTAGCACTTCTGTTTTTATCCAATCATTGGATATGACATTAGATGGGATCATCTTCCAGGTTAGTCCTCTTAGTATTTGGGAATTAAATTCTTCGGAAGCCTCTGATAGAAATTGACCCTTAACTTAATAATGCAGCATTCTTGTTATTGGAAAATGTAAAGCAGGTATTTGGAATGCCACGTTTGAAGTCACCAGTGCAGACAGTCACTCACCTGGACAAGCCAGAAGAACCAAGTGCTTGCAGGTCACGTCGCGCTAACCTCTAAACATACCTATAGAAATCTGTCAATAAAGTATAAAAACTGTGATTTTTACAATCAAGGGCAGATTTTGTGATTTTCCTGTACTGGGGATATTAAAATGATGGAATTCTACATTGGAAAGAAAATGGAGGATGACATCGTACTATGTTTCTTGGGCAATCTTCCTGAATATCCATCAGAATCCTATAATTTTTCTCAAAAATAAACAAGGCCATGTTAACGCTATGCGAACTATTCAACTCTTCCACCGTAATCGATGAGTACAAAGATTTACCATAGATGGTGTTATCTATCGCATCCAGAAGCAAATCAGTTCAGACTGTAGTACGAGTGATCATTACTCTGATCAGCTTCGATTACAAGGACTCGTAAGGCAGTGACATGATAATTACATACGGACACCGCATTATTCCCGTTAATTGTGTGCTGTAAGTTCTTTACTCTCTCGCATAATCCTTGACTTGATCACGGATACTGCCAACGGCTTCGATATATGAGGATTCCAAACTTCTAGTAACTTACTTAGTGGACAATGATAGAAAACACAAAGCCAACTCATGCCCTGAAATCCTGTCATTTCCAAAAAACTATACAACATATGCACCAGGTTCCTTCTCCTCGGCGTCCGTTACATTGGGGGCGGGAGGTTGGCAACCGAATAAGAACGGTATTTCTTCTATGAAACCGAAAGATCTCGAGTCGTTGTATTTCTACATTTGATGTATGAGCGTTGACGAAGCTATATAAAGGACATATAATGATTGCGGAATCATCAACAGTTTGGGAGGCAGAAATCGGTCAAGAGGTATTGGTGTTAAGAAACGAACAATGTAGCTGTTTAGAACGCGCAAAGGGGCTTTTGAGCCTTACGCATCATTGTGAGCAATCCATTATAAAGGCGCTCAATAAAAGATGGAGTGCAGTGAACCTCTCGCGGGATAACCTACAACCTAACCTACAGCACCTTATAAGCTGAAATTAAAGTGGCAACCTGCGATGTACAACCTATGCACAGAAAAAAACGACGCCCCTAATAATCGTCACTGTCTTTGCCTTTTTAGTATGTGCTGCTCTTTTTTTAAAAGTGAAAGATGTGTTCGTCTCCCAACTTAACGTTTTTCTAGTAGAGTGGTTATGTCACTGTTGCCTATGAAGTGAATAAACGAACACTATGATGAGCCTGTACTTTAAATCCCTTTTTCTTTCCTGCCCTCGGAATCCTGGAAATAATCTAACTTCAAAAGTTGACGCCTCACCTGGTGGATGCTGAGGAATTCGACGACAATTTTGTAATGTACTGTCAACGCAATGTTTCACTTCACAACACGAGATACGTTAAAACTAGGGGATGCCAAATGGTAGAAGAAACACTGTATGAATCTCTGGAAGCATTTGCAACGGCAACAAAGCTGCGTTGAAATTGCAAAAATATATGTGCATGGTACATTGCTACGGATCGCATTGGTGGCAAGTCCTACGGATACACAGCTTAATTGCTTCTCATAATAACACCATATAGTTATCAATTCAAAAAACTGCTCAAACTTTCGATTGAAGAGTTGTCACAATCCTAAACTCAAGGCAACGCATACTGATATTTAAAATAAATAACGTCGTCGGCAATTTTCGGCCGTCGCTGACGTCGACATCGGCGGCAGTTGTAACGGCAACGCCGAATGTCGCTATTGTAATTCGAGGGTTGTTATACGCTTAAAAATTAAAGGTCAGAATCCAAGAGAACAACAGTCTATTGTGAACCCTGGCCGCTTTCACTAAAGGCTCAAATGTACATCGCATTTAAAGGCTGTCGATTTCTACGCCACTACAAAGAATTTCTGCTGCTCGCATACGATACAAACTATGTAAAAAGTCATAGAATCTGTAGCATATAATAAATTGAAATAGGTTTGGCACCTCCAAACTGTACAGGTTACACCTTGCTAAGTTGTCCCTATTAACACATTGAATAGCCCAAGTTCTCCTTTATTGAAGCCCAACCAATGTGTTAGGACTCCACTGCTTCCATTGTTAATTCTTCAACCCAGGAATTAAAAACATTTCTGAAAGAAAAGAGGAAATATTTCTATCAAAAACGTATATTTTCATTTAAATGAATTTAAGGCCCAAACCCTCCCTTATACTTCAAGACACTTCAGTACGTCTTCGCTCTATTTTACATAATAAATCACCTATCTCTACCGTAAGCACACTTGATTTTCGCCCCTCAAGTACACCAAAAATGCTCCAATTGCCCTAACTTCCTTCTGTGATTACCAGTACATCCTTACTCTGCAAAAACGTTGCCCCTGTTAATGCGAACGCCTCACCCCATCCTCGTCCTGCCACATTCGTCCTTTGGCAATAAACGAGTTGTCTCTTTCATCGCATAAAAACCACGCGAGTCACCTTTACGAGTAGTAAATAGTTGTGGAAATTACCTGCAGTGAAGAACCAGACAATCATTGCTACAATACTGGCTCCCTCTTTCTCGTGAAGTCTTGGCTGGATTTGGGCATCCTTCGCGAACACATAATCGTGGTCCGGGGATCTTTAACGAAAAGAGAAAAAGAGATTACAATCACATTTATAATCATACATCATACAAATTTATGTACAAAACGCTTTCGCTACTTCGTCCAATCTTAAAATACTAATTCCTTAAGGAATTCAGTAAAGGAAGTGTAATAGTAGAACAAACGTACTTCGTTAGATTACACTTTTTGCCTTACAACGATACAAAGAATGATGCAATAAAATCATTCTCTACAAAAATTACCTGGCAAGGACCTGTACGTTCTTAATGGATTATACGCTAAGACAAAATTTCTGATTATGGCTAAATTAAAATGCTACATTATTCAGTCTGCTTGGTGGTACTTAAATCGGTCTCCTCTGAAAAAACGACAATTATTTTCCAACGTAAACGATCATGCCCTTTACCAATAAGGCGATTAAATACGGGAAACACACAACGGGAACTATAAAAACTACGTGTCTCACTAGATTCACCGTATCAAGAAGTCATATTCTGTAAGTGCTAGCATAAGAACGAGACACGTGCTTGACGAATCAGTAGAAGACCAAACGCCACATTGAAACTGAGGCTACTCATCCATGGTATTAAACTACATAGCAAGCAAGATCATGCAGATAATCCTGCAACGAACTCGTAATCTCGTTCTGCAAAATTTATGGAGTTGGCCTGCACAACAAACAACAAATTCATGCTAATCAGCACTTAGCCTTGCTGCGTATTTCTTTGTCGGTCCTTTAGTCATTATTCAAATGCAATGATCCTTGAGGAAACAAAAAACGGTGTATACTCTTCAATGTATACTCTTCAAAGGCCTATTGCAATGATTACCGAACATCATTTACGGAAATGTTAAGTTCCGGAAACGGCAACCAGAGACCTCTCTCTGATAAAGCAGTGGGGCCGACGTTGAAACGCAAAGCGTATAGGAAACCTGGCGAACCGTCCAAGAAATATTAAGGCCATTCAAACCTTCTCACGTCAGTTTACAATAAACTATGTTGGGGACTCTATTTTGATACCGATTGAGTACTGAAGGTTGTAAACGTCAGCCTGACAGCAGTTTTAAAGCCCTTGCAGGATTCCGAAATATTTCCCTGCACAACACGTTGCATTCCATAAAATACCCCAACCCCATTCTCTACTTCATTCTTACGCAAAGTATACACTACAAGCACGGCATTTCCCAAGCTCGCCGATTCTTTGCAGTTCAAACATAAAGCAACAATCGAAGACCCTCTTTAATTTTCTACATGTTCCCGCGTAGATCCGGTTTCTAGAGCTTAGTTAGGTTGGACTTACGGCAACGTTCCATAAGAGAAAATGAACTCGCAGAGCTAAGTTTTTTAAAAGGACAGAGATTCTGGCTGTGAAGAGTCCCGCATCAACTTGACATTAATAATATTCTATGCTTGTATCGACGTAGCAACAAAATCGGCGGTCTGAGATACAAACTTCACTATGAGAAAGAGAACAGATCACGCTTGACCTTACATTGACGGTATAGCAACGCGACTAAGGCCAATCAGCCGAAGCGGTGTATACCCTTGTAAGCATTTTCGATACGTCGTAGTACTCTTCGACTTAATATAATTGTAAGTGAACCTTCAACATAAAAGCTTCTTACTTTCCCGCCCTGTTCCCAGGCCCCTTGCGTTAATCGCTTTATGTAAACTTAACGTTGTATGCTGATGAAACGCAAATTACCCTAAAACAGGATTCCAAATGTCACAGAAAAGAAGACTGGTCTTTAAACGTCAACAACTGATTGTTAACTATCCTTAAGGCAAAATAGGCAATATCATAAATGAAAATTAGATTGGCGCAATTTCAGTTCTACCTGATCAAATCTTAATGGAGCTCTTAAAACTAAGGCGGGGAAAAATTGCTCTAACGAGAAAACGGTAGATAACGTTGCATTTGGAATCGATCTCGTATGAAGAAAGCTGAGGGACGAAACACTGCCACGATGATTTTGTATTTGCGTGCAAGAAGAACACCTACAGCTATTGAAAGTAAAATGATGATGGTTCAACGTGAAAGACAATTACGTTCGGGGGACCGTCCTTAAGATTCAGCAGCTCACATTGTAAGATTGGAATACTTGTCCCACCAATATATTTCATGGGTAGGCACATCATCATCAGTCGTCATAAGTCTGTTGTCGAACGTCGGCCTTCCCCATGTCTGCCAAATGTCTTCGGTCGTGTGCAAGATGTTGCCAGTGGGTTGTTTGGTGGAATTTATCGATGTCACCACGCCATCTCGTTTTCTGGCGACCAAGGTTCCTGGTGTAGCCTGTGGGGTTCAATGACGTAAGCTGAGTTGTCCACCTGCTGTCCGTTCTTCTGGGAAAATGACCCGTTCATCGCCATTTGGCTTCGCCGATTACTTCGAGGAAGTCTCTGATTGTAGTTTGTTCGTGAATCCATGATGCTGGGTTTTTTTGTCTTTCCAAGTGATGTTTAACAAGATTCTCTCGTGGGATCTTTGCATAGTTAATAGTTTAAGCACATCAAAGCTGCCACCTACAGTCAGCACCCTGAACATCATTGTCGGAGTGACAAATTGTGGTAGCAAAAAGAGACTTGTTATCCCATTACCTTCTTCCACGGGCCATCCCATTCATCATAAACGAAAGGCCCACAATTCTCGTCATCTATGGGTGCAATGAATTACCTAAAGCTATTCAAGACACTCGTGTACTATCATTAGCAACCACAAGAACGTAAAATACTTGGAAACACTCGAGTGTCGACCAGGAGTCCACTCTTGGGCATCTCTAGCTTCTTACACAATTGTCTTAGCACTCTTCCCCCTGCGTTGGGCCTCAAGTTCTCGCTTTTGATGTGAAAGCTACATGACAGTTCATAATGTTTGGCACAAGAACTTGCCGTTAATTTGCGGTATTGCAGAAAAAGCCTTATGATGTATCAAAATCTAACCATGGCACATTGACGGGATGTTCAATTCGAGTACATCTGTCAGCGACTGTTGATGCAGCCATGAATACACTCGCTTAAATAAACCTCCAATCAATAGCTCCACAACCAGAATCCATTTCGCTCAAAAGACTTTCAAGAAGCCTTTCTACATATGAATTGAAGCACTTTTGGTATGATCAATGGGTAATGCCATCATGTACATGGCCCAACATAAAAGACAGAACAATATTGGTCAAAGGGCAAAAAGCGCACAATACTGCAACCTATTTACTAGGGGCTTACGTACTGGAATACACAAACCCGTTTTTGGAATGCATCTTTCAAGCCACTTCCCAGCAGTTGCATCCTGAATTACCTTCATTCAAAATAGAATGATCTCTACAGTTGCTTTTTGGTCTAACCGATAAACCGCAAAGTGTGCCTTTCACACTACGCCCTCCTATTAAAAGTACAGTGATCCTGTAAGGCAACTATAACATCATTAAATTTGTTGTCTAAACAACAAGGGCCAATTACTGGAAGCCCATTACCCACAACTATTGTGGTTTTCCAACCTTACTCTCTTCCAATGCCAAATCTCCTAGTCTACTTTAACGAGGAAATTGATATTCATTGTAATCAATCAGACTACGCCAAAAAAAAATCTCACAAATATAGAATTGTAAAAGAAGCTCCATTTTAAAACGATCACCTTGGTAATGACTTCTTGGCAGCAGCTGCTATTTGAAATAGTTTATTAATGGCATCTCAATGCTTGGCTATGCAATATAGACGAGGTCAGCTAACGACATAACCAAATGTTACTACTACCCAACAACTACTCAGCTGCATAGTCAGTTGACTACGTAACGTAAGAATTCCATTCCAAATCATTCTCCTAAATCATAAGGATGCTCATGATGTTAACCGGTTCCATATGCTAAGCTGTATAGTAAATTTTGGTTGACATCAGAACCACATTAGGATAAAGAAAACTCCGTTGAGACAAAATTCGTCTTTGTGAGAGGAGATGAAACCTGTAGATGTTAACAAGGGTTCACGTCGACGTCGTGAAGTGTCTGCTTGGTTCTTGCACGCGTCGGTTAGCATTGGTGATGAAACTGAGACGCCAAGGTGGCAAATTTAGAAGGGGACCAGCCCTCGTCCACTTCACTTTGGAGCGAAACTGATAGAGTGCGGCTGGAACGATGGACTGTTGTATTTCCCACTTTTCCCTCTACATTAGTTGAGGTACATGTTCAGTGTAAAATCCTTCTCACATTCAAAAGCAAGTTCTAACATAAACGATCGATAACAAAATCATACTAGGCCGATTTGACCACTCTCCCTTTACGTGAAAAACTTACTGGCTTATAGATTAATGTACCGATAGATTCAAATATACTTGGTGCACCTTTCTGATTCATAAACCATAGACAATGGTATAGGGGCGCCAAAAGTCACTTGAAGAATCTAAACCTGTAACGCGCAGGAATCAAAATGAGGTTATATTGGACATAAAACGAAGCAAAAAACTGAGATTTTGAAATGGAAGAATCAGGGACAGAAGGGAGCAAATATCGACAACCCTTACGCGAATTCTAGGATCATCAGTGTTCGTTTCTCCATTTCCCCCCTTGATACTGTCACTGCCTTCTGTCGAATCCTGCCTTTGAGTTCGAATCGGAATCTTAAATTTGGTAAGGCCACCAACTGGAGACTGCGGTGTGCCTTTGTTAGGTGACGAAGGCTGATCGACTTTCACCACTTTCCCTTCCTCTGATATTTTAACAGTTATTTTTACTGGCTCCTTTGGCAGATCAGCTGTATCATCCATTGGCTCCTCGATAGTCTCTACTTCATCTGTTATAATAGGCTCCCTTATTTTCTTCTTCCTCCTCTTCCTCGGCTCTTTTGGTTCCCTTATTTTCGAGCCCTTCTTGTGCCTTCTGCCACTAAGTTCTATAGCTTGAGGGGGTAACTGGTTAGCAATGGCTTCCGTTGCGTTTGAGTTTCCATCCGCCTCATTCCCTTGACTATCGCCAATATCACTGTCCGAGACCACCCGATCTACCTCCATTTCGCTTCCGTCCACTTTATCATGTATATTTTCCGTACCGTAGGTATCTACACTTTTCATCTCAGTATCTTCCATTTCCTGCCCTAAGCGTTTATCCTGAGAGTCATCAATACTTTCGTCATGCGCTGAGCTAGTACTCGAGACATCGGGATCAGTATCCATCGGAACATCCGGTAAAGGCTGAGCTGTTGCGGTGTCTTTTGCGATCAGTGATGCAAGGGGTGTACTCTGGGCAAAAAAAGAGAAGAAACCAAATTTATGATACAAAAGAAGTAACGCTACAATAGTGATGTTTGCAGAGAAACACGTTGTAGAATTGCCGAGCAATATATGAAATTGTCTTCGGGTTACTGCCTTACGTTATTGCCTATTGGCAGCTACAGGTATCAGTTGATCCGCTGCATCTGGGAGTCTCTTCAACTCCGCAGACGCGGATTGGATAAAACAACACCAATCTGGCAATCAGATTCCTGATTGGCTACTTTAAATCACAGTTGGATTTTAAATCACAATTCCAATTCTGACGATTTTTACCCTGAGGAGTGCCAGACGAAAAAAGCTTTTCAGTAATAAAATGTTTTCGCTGTTTCGTGCAGTTTTATTCCTTTTCCACCAACAAACTCATCACCTTGTGTACGCTGGTCCGATGTAACAACCTAGACCTCTTTATGTTATTTTGGTATTCATAGTGTTCGGAACGAGGCACATCACTAGGCATTTTTCTCATATTTAACTCTTCATGATTGTCTTTATACATCAGGCATAATGGTCATTTACGCCACCTATTTTCAAAAATATAACTGATGCTCTTCAAGATTTGTTGTGAAATATATAGCACGTAGTATCTTCGTACTTTCTAAACCTTTCCTTTCTAGGAGACCATTTTTCATCAGAAAGAATAGGCCAACAGCTGTACAGTACTTTTCCCGTCATTAAAATCGCTGTTATCACAGATTGATCGAAAACCTTTCAAGAGCAAGTTTTTGTCAAAGCAAACCAATAACTTCCTTGGGCTCTGACATTGTAAGGTGGAGTTTCTGTGTGCATGGGCATATCTCTGATGTAAATATCTTCTTGTCTTTGAGGTTCTATAGATGCAAACCCATGAACACTGAATGCTGGATATTTCTTATCCAAAGTCTCTTGTAAAGAACACAGCATTGCAATGCTAGCCATATTCAAGGGTGATTTACAACTGACATTCACCTCGAACCTCAGGCCAGTTGTTCACACTTTCTTTTATGCTGCACTTCCTGGGGAGTGTTGACTCACAATCACGGTGCTTTCTTTGGCATCATCGCCGCGTCCCAAGTTGACAACTTCGTAAGATGAAGTAGAAAAAGAGTTTGTATTTTGTTCAGGTTTATTACTGCGGGAGCCGTACTTGAAACTTATAACCCTTGGATTATTAGTTACTTGTTCTGAAAACTCAGCCACCCCTAAGTTCTAAGGCCAGTTTAATCTAGGACGCACGTCATTCTTACTAATTGCCAACTCTACCTTATGAAATACCTTACAACAATAAATGACCATTAAACTTTGACACCGTATCGCATGCCTTTAAATGTTAATAAAATTGTAATATTTAAGTTTGGCAAGTTTCCACTTCTGGGAGCTAACAGCAGTCAATTAGGATGTGTTAAATACGTTGTACTCGTAGCGATCTTCATGTTACCCTATGACGGCGTTGCAAAATATAAACTCAAAATAAGAAATGAACGGTATTACATAAAAAATTGGAAGGAATCCTTGTTAGCATTGTTTATCCATTCCGCAGGATGGCAGTAAATATCTAAATTCACATGTTGGTAACAAAAACATTGGAAGATATCTGCCCTGAACTACCCTTAAGATATTAGCATTCACACAAATAACTTGCTCTCGTTATAAATACAACATGACAGAGTATATAAATCTACAACTGCACCATGACTAGGAATAGTAAATATTGTACATTACTTGATTCCATTATGTACGTGACGTACCAACCAGAGCGTGGTACGGGTTTCATAATCCAAATTCAAAACATTTCCCAAGGGAAATATTGTAGAATCGCCTGAAAGCCAATTGAATCAAGCATTCACATAATACACACAGAGGATGTTTTTAAAATTACGTGGAAAAGGGTACTCACATCCTCTTGCTCCTCCTGCAGTTTTTGAGCAGCTACTTTCTCTGCATACTCTTCTCTAGCTTTGTCATACTGTTCCTGGTAGACCTAATGACAAACAGCACCACGTGCAAAGGTTATAAGTATAACAAATATCATTGCTTTGAAAATTAAAGATTCACTTGACAATGCCACTGTCACAAACCACTAGCACCATATGGCGTCACTATACCCTGTGCCCCCCACTTTTTAATAGTCTGTATGGGATGCAGATGGTGAAGAGAAATGCAAAAATATCTCCATTCGGCAGATTTAGGTGCTCGAGATACAGGCAATCTGACCGATCTAAGCCTGCACTTTCAAAGGGCTACAAACGATAATGAAATTTACAATACAACCCGCAACTCTGATGACAAGCTTTACAAGTTAAGGCATTGTGGATCAGAAAATTCATTTTTCGGCATTCCACTTTCCTGCGACTAAATGGGTTAGCGTTCATGGTAACCCCTATCGCAAACAGATTTGGCTGTAATTCCTGAAGCATGCATTTCATATAGACCCAGAGGAGCTACATTGTAAATGAATGGGTCAAGTGGTGCACGTTGGAGGCTTTTGACTGCTGAGCAGCTTTTGCTTACGTAAGTACCACAAGTTATGAAGTTAAAAAGACAGGTCAGCCATGAGTGGCAAATGACACTAAGATGCTCTTCACGACACAGCACTAGACAAGCAGCACTTTGCTGTGAAATTTGTACATTTTCGACAGTGGTGAAAAATGATGAGTAATATGGCTTGGGGTATCACATCGCCATTAAAAACTTACCGATAAAAACATAATACATTTTTATAAAAGCTTATTCCTAGCGGTAGGCCACCACATGTTCATCTAATTACTTCAGCGGTCGCGGGACATAGAGCCCACTGGAACGCCCTCCCTCCGGCTATACATACGTTTCTCCACAATTTTCATGATCACCTTATGTCTTCGTGTCTATCACCATATCTGCGGCTATCATAAACGCGCCAATACTGGCAACGTCAAGAATTCACGAAATGACTCGCATCTCGTCGTGAGGGCCTTCATTTGCGAGCAAACGACTGAAAGAATGAGATTCTATGAAAAAAAGATTTGTTACCATAAATAGGCAACTTTCAACCGGCGAACGTGCTGCCAAGCAGTCCGACCAGTCTAGGACCTCCTATCAATAATACGGTTTCCCAAAAATGTGTCACTGCGGTCAATAGCTGTTTTAAATCAAATGAATTTCGTAGAGACCCCCATAGCCCCATAAACTCTTGATGCCACATTTTACTCCCTCGCGTTAGGATGGCGGTGGGTGTCTGTTGTGACGTTAGAATAGACAGAAAATGAATGGGGTGCACCAAATGTTTCAAATTTCAAAAAATTCATCACCCAGGGCAAGCATTTTTACACGATTTTCAAATACACAGGCCCAAAGACCGAAGGGCCCAGACAGGTAAACTACTACAAAAGAACTTCACTGAGTCCATTTTGAATGAGTCCATCTGGGTTCCGCACACGTCAATCGGGCTCTCCATTCAATCAATAACATGCTACTACAAGCGTTTTCTGGATTTAAAACATATCGCATCTTACACTAAAAAAGCAATCTGACGAAGGCCGCTACTACTACTACTGTTCTTAAAAACTTTGTACTTTGCACTTGCGTCTGCTACTAGCATAATATTCGAATTGAAATGCGGTGACCCACCGCTGGGAAATCTTTACCAGTTTTAAATCCTTACAACGACCATATCCTTTGCTACTACGAAACTGTAACGCTATCGATACCCTTATGAAACGATCAATCCAGTATAGCTATTTTACTCAAATCTCTGATTATCTGATCCAACCATATTCGTTTAAACATCATACAATGCAAGGATGTCCCTCCCAGTCAATGCTGGAAGCTTTAGAAAAAGCACTTTATTGAGCATACTGCCACTGGGAACGGATTGAATTGCAATCCTATCGAAATACCACAATCCAAGTCTCTAGTAACAGCACCTATACACAGAGATGCAAAGTGCGTCATTCCTCTTTGGCGTTTAAGCAGTAAAACTGACTGAACTGAACTTATCATATGAACTTAACAGAGTGGTGATGCTTCGAGGCGAGTCAGCTCCAGCATAATTAAGACGTAGTGAACGTAACATCTTCGAAAAGCTTTGAGGAGATCAGAGCGGGTAGATTACGCGTGCATTGAATCCATTTGCAAGACGTAAGTGTATCAGCCGTCAAGATCAGAAGGTACAAGATCCACAAGAATCATTAAGGCAACCTTTCTTGCATTGATGTTGATAGCAAAAGGATCCAAAGTCTTACCTGCTTTTCCTCGGCACTCAGAGTTTCCCAATTTTGTGACACTATCTTTGAAACCTCTCCGAATGTTAGCTACCGAAAGAAACAGGTAATAAAATAAAGCTGGATATCTTTACATAATCGAGCTGAATGTTCGCAAAAGATTGCGTCGACTCGTGACATAGTGAATTGATTAAGATAAGATTAGTTTCCATGATATTTGCGCAGATAAAACGCTAATTAATTGGGCGTGAAATAGGCAAAATTAACAGTGCGCTAAAGAGAAAAAAAAAACTCCGTTTTTATTTTTCCTCGGTACCAATCTATATATTATTGATTTGGGAACAACAAAGCACGCATACTCCTCCGTTTCCTTTTTTACCTCTGTCTTCCACCGTTTTCTCGTACTATACTCGAATTACTTTCATATTCTCTTCTCCTGACATGAAAAGTCTTCAAAACTGTCATCTTTTTTAGCCTTCTTTAGAGCATATTGTGTCCGGTTTGACGTAGTATTCCTCAATGGAACTTTTCATTTTCTAACAGATTGCCCTTGAGGCAGTTCCCTTTTTGACGACCAACAAATAGAAATCCATTAATCTCTACCCATTTCTCGAGGTGTACGTCCAACTACTACATTTGCTTCAAGAGATACAGCAGGTTTATCACAGCCCAGCAAGCCAAGTTTACTTCCCTGCCCAAGATTGGACCTAGGCATTGCCAACTTTTATCTTCGGTTGCCGGGAGGATCAAGGAAACCGTGGGTCGATCGAGTCGGAGTTTCTTCGTATGATTCGTTTTTACTAACAACAAGGTATTTGTTGTCGCGCAGAAGGACGTATTGCCATGTTTAATGAAAAGCAGAGTAATATACGAACTCAGATGTCGTTGCGGAGCAAGATATATTGGTCGTACGTCTTAAATTTTAGACCAGAGAGTACAGCAGCACATTCCTGGCGCATTCTTCCAAGAGTCAGTCATTGGAAGACCAACAAGAGCATGTAAGAACTCTGCGAGTAACATAGCGAGATCTGACTCAGTCATCGCGCAACACATTGTTGAATAGGGATTGTCTAAATAGTTTTTCAATCGAATAATTCTATGTCATAAACTGGCCAGGTATGATTATCATCTACGAGTTCTGAAACTTCTGGAAGCCATATACTTAGAAAAAACCCAGATCTTTCCATCCAAAAGAACTTTGTTTTCGACATCTGTATATTTTAGTCATGTTTACGTTTCATCCGTAATATCAGCAAATTCGATTTTGGATCTTCAACTGCTTGATCCTCTCATCTTTTGTGTAATATTAGCAAATTAGATTTTAGATCTTCGACTGTTTGATCCTCTCATCTTATGTGTAATATTAGCAAATTAGATTTTAGATCTTCGACTGTTTGATCCTCTCATCTTTTGTGTAATATTAGCAAATTA
>JAAAKL020000170.1:44026-55506 GCA_010016065.2 Carybdea cf. marsupialis auct. non (Linnaeus, 1758)
TTTAGATCTTCGACTGTTTGATCCTCTCATCTTTTGTGTAATATTAGCAAATTAGATTTTAGATCTTCGACTGTTTGATCCTCTCATCTTTTGTGTAATATTAGCAAATTAGCTTTTAGATCTTCGACTGTTTGGTCCTCTCATCTTTTGTGTAATATTAGCAAATTAGCTTTTAGATCTTCGAATGTTTGCTCCTCTGATCTTTTGTGTTTATGACGTAACGGCTCTGATGAGAATCATGCAAAAGTAAACCAGTTCAACCAACACTATGACTTATCTTTTACGTTTAATTCTTGGATAATGTATCACAAATAACTTCTTTATTTAATGACTGGAAGAACGTAAAGTAGCACACCATCAACTTACGATAGCATCAATTAGTTGCATACAAAAATTGACGGAAAAGTTATAGATAAGATAAAGAAAATGAGGGAGTCTAGTGCAGCTCGTAACTATGAAATATTAGTTGCAGTAGCGGTTGATAGAGTAACAGCCTACGACCGCACCATGATGATGGAAGATGGTGGCACAATTGAAATAGGGCAAAAAAAGATGCGCGTCATTTGCTTAATGACTCGATTGTGTGAGCAGGAAATCTACAACAGCAAACCAATCACTGCCCCGGGTCTCGTACCAGATATCGGGCTAACATTTTCGAAAATTGTTAAAGAGGTGTTAAATACAATACGAGTTCTCGAAGAACTGAACTATGGTAAAGCACCTTTGCGCTTTGTGCTGATCAGCAAATACAAAATGAAGGAAAAGCTAAAATTCCAGGTACGGCTGATAGGAGGAATAAGGTTTGGTCTTTTGGATGATTTCATTTTCAACATAGAGTTTTATTTCACTAAATGAAGAGATCAATTATACTCAACAATTGAATTATCCCAAGTGGCCATACACGGATTCGAAATTGATCAGAAAATTTAATGTCTGAATTGTACACCAACGATGTACTTCAGAAAAGATAATTAAACAACTCGCCGCAAATGTATGCACTTCTTAAAGGTTCACAAGTGAGAATTAGTAGCGACATGACTGTGTTTTTACTACGGGAACTGGGAACCTGCCTTGCGAACAACTTTAGACAGAAATCTAAAACATCAGTTGAAGATAAAGATCGATTCCATCGTAACAGCGTTGGCAATATCATACCTTTATTTAGCCAATTGGATGGAAATGAAGGTACTCTTTGCCTCTCCTGACTTATTGAATACTATAATGCGCGTTCAGCTCGCCTTAAGAGCCTACTTCTACACACCACGCAAAAGCAACACAAAAACTCGAGAAAGCACGCTGATTTACAATTACATTACTAATCGTATGAGAAAATGAAGGAATTCTACGACAAACTGTATGAGATAAATTTCTGCCAGTCCCTTAACTTCCATGCCAAAATGTACGACTTGGGAGAGAGAGTTATGACACTACTTGCTATATGTTTCAAACGACACCTACAATCAGTAGGGAGTAAGCTGTACTATGATATACGGAACTCATATTAAAAAGTTCGAATATCTAAAATACGATGATAAAATTCTTGCCATTGGAAACATCTTCTCATCGGCAAGATTTACACATCTTTCACAAATCCAGTCACTTCTGTAGGTATCGCCAGCATCTTCTAAAAGTTAAATAGTTCGTAGTACTGCTACCATTAAAATCACCACTGCGTTTATTATGCGACACACCTTAACCTAGTTATCTAGCATTGAAACTAAAAATATAATATTGTTTAAAGACTAACATCAATAAAATATGCAAGGTTCGAATAATAGACTTCGAACCATTTCAATTTCTCCCGCCAAAAATGCGAGCGCGAGTCTAGTTTGGCAAAACTTTTAAAAACTGCAAATAAATATGTTCGATACATATTTTCAGAAAATGGCAGTATGCGAAATACAAACTGATAATTCTAACCCTTAAATTCAGAAATATATCGTATCTACCAACCGTTGGGTTCTCTTGTCTTATCGAAGCTTGAATATCTTTGAAAAATAACTGATAAGCGGGTGCAGGCCTAAAAAAATGAAATGTCAAAACGGAGGAAGTTAGTAAGTGGATTCAACTTTAGGCAACCACAACTGATTTTCTATGATAACTGTAATACTCACACTTACTTTAATCAACTTCGCATTAAGCTATACATCGCCTATAGTCACAACTTTCCTTACAAATTATCGAACTATAACCGTAATACACTGTGCAAATAAATTTTAACTGACTTTCCGGAAAAATAGTACACATCCTGTGGTATTACTGGTTTGCTTCTTACCCGAGCAAACCTTATCCCCCATCATTTCCGACGAATGTCCATTAACCCATCCCACCCCGTATTTGTCTCACGCGTGGTTCTTACTTTAGGCGGTAACCGTAATGTTTCCCCTGCTTCCTATTGCAGATAAACAAAAAGCCACTTAAGGTCAGCGTAGGGAGAAATTTTCATGACTTCAATCCCGACAGATGAATCTAATTGGTTAGCTATCTATCAACACCTACTGGCACCGCCAACATTTAAACCTTTTCTCACGATGGCTGCCATTCGTCCATGTATACATGTAGAAGAATTTGTCAGCGTATTAACCCTATTCGTCCTGAGCTTTTTCGTCCACTTCTGTAGAGGGGGGGAGGTGTTGATTAAACCCTCCCTCTGGCAAATGGACATTTCGAGTCCAGAACCGCGAACTTTGGCATGCTGATCATACAAGATGAAAGGCGCTGTAATATCACCATTTTTATCTAAATATTTTGCTGGCATCGGCACTCTTTTTGCAAAAACATAGATGTTTTAAGTTGGTAATGCTTTTGCATATATTTGGCAACTATTTGAGATAGAGACCTGATTTTTCTAAAATTATGATGTATAAACGTGGCTATTGATGATTAATAGCTATAAAGCCTTTAATTATCTGTTATTTGTCTATGACGTCATTACATTTGTATCACATTGTTTAAATTTTCAATAGAAATACTGACTTTGTTTAATGACGAATCTGTACGGCACATCAGTTCTTCCATAGTCATAAAGACCTACGACGTTGTTCATGATACTCGAGCATAGCAAATGATGCTAATAAATCACCATTAGAACTGCTTAACTACGTTAATCGAGGAATTCAACCTCTACTTTTGCCGCCCTCTAATCAATGAAACAGTTAGCTTCTAATATCTACCCCGTTGCTCCAGAACATATCTGATCAAATCAAATTTTCATGAGGAGTCGGGTTTGGTAAAGAAAGCTAATTAAAGGAGAGATTGTATTCACGGTGATCAGTTGGTATTCAAAAAATTGATTCAGTCACTAGATAGTGCATTAAGTCATTTATGTCACAGCAGGACCGGAAGTTGGTATGAACGAAAAAAACCAATGTGAATACGTGCCAAAATAAATTTCAGGAAACTTCACAAAATTTCAGGCCAAAATATTGAACAGTTTTAGAGCAATCACGATTTAAAATCGTCAGGATATTTTCAACCACCTCCCCCAATAAGAATAGGGTTAACATTGGTCCGTTAAACGATAGTGCAATTTAAGGGGCGTTTTCAGGGAAAGACGAAACAAGACACATTTGACTTATACGAAAAATGGTAAAAACACAGATGACACGAAACTAAATGTAAAACACGCAACTAAATGTAAAACAAAAAGGTGTTTTTCACTTACTTGGCAATTTTATCTCCCTTTTTCTTTCCTCGAGTGGCTCTTTTCTTTCCCTTCTCTTTTCTAGGTGTTCCTCGGGTGCCTTTACCTTTCAATGACGCGGCAAGGTTTGAAAGAGGCTCTGATTCCTCCTGCTCCGCTTTTAGAGACGCAGCAACAGCTGAGAGTGGGGTCGAGTCTTCATCACTACTCTCACTTTTTCTCTTACTCTTCACCAGTGCTGGCGGCTCCACAAATTCCTGTGCAGGTGGGCTAGAGGATTCTAACAGAATAGGAGAATCCTTTGACTCTCCAACTTCGCTTCCAAGTTGTTTGTTACTGTTGCCGAGTTTATCGAGTCCACTACTCCTATCAATATTGAAATTGTCATCGTTAATGGGTTTACAGTTAATAGTAGTGGTGAGGTTATTTTCATTATCAAGCAAACTCGCCGACTCTTTCAATTGCGAAACAGTTCTTTCATCAAATGAAAGTTGATCGTCCAATAAATTATTTTCAGTTTCACTGTCATGTGGGCCCCTTTTCTCTTCGATATGCGATCCGGTTTGAACTATAGATGGAGTCCCGCCAACAACAGCCGTCTGCGAAAGAGAGGAACTGGCTGTATGAGTGCTAGCTACGACAACAGGCTTACCTATAGACACTGCTGCCTTCGTAAGTAAGGAAGCAGCTTGTGTAACCGAAGTCGGTACAGTCGGCACTGCATTTCCTGATGGGTTAGCAACATTCAAACCAAGAACACCTGCTGAACTTAACATAGGCTGCATGCTCAAAGTACTGGTGCCGGACGAGGTTACCCCAGAAACCATCGAAGTTCTATTCTCACTTGCATTTCCTAGTGCTACAGGAACTGACTGTCCCCCAAGCTGGAGAGCTTGTTGTCTGATTAAGTAACCAACTTTCTTTCCATCAACCTCAGTGACAAGCATCAACTTCTGGTCCGCTGTCTTAACTATCTGACCTTTTAAAGCCAGCTTATTCGTTGGGACTTTGAGAACAACTGGAGATGGTTGCTGCTGTTGTGCAACCGGCAATGGTTGTGACACTTGTGGGGTTGATGTTTGCGACTGTACCTGCAGATTCTGGGCAAACACTGGGGTTGTAGTAACCGGACTACTCTCCTTTGCAAACGACTGCGTAGGTATTGCATGTGGGCTTTGTACTGGCAACTGAAAACTATCCTGTTTTAGTTTATTTCCTGCCTGAATTCCTGGTCCCTGGGTTACTGGAAATTTCTGGCCCCCAACAAGAACGAATTGTGTATTTTTAGGCGAACTGACAGCTGTCATAGTTGGGCTGTTTGATAACATGTTCGTCACATATGGTTCTTTCGACTGCCCCGCTTGAGACGCCGTTGCGAAGGACGACGACAAAGAACTCGTTGGTTCTGTTTCCGGTGTTTGCCTAGCCACTTCAGAACTCAGTTCTCGCAGTGTTGCTAGTCCACTGTTTTCTTCATCATCCCCCAGTCCTTGCAAATCAAAGGAGTCCTTTGTTGGCGATGCACATGAGTCTAAACCTTCCATATTAATCACTGTGTTTGTGGTACCAAAGTTGGGAAGGGCACTGGGTCTTTGGGGCTTGGTGTCCTTCCTGTCGGAAATTTTCTATAAAAACCAAAAAAGTGGAAAATGATCATCAAATATGGATTGCATCAGAGTTGTTAGATCAGTAAATAATGTCCTCTACGCAAACTTGAAGAGCTATATTTGCTACATAAGAGAGATATATTAGATACAAAGGGCGTGTCAACTATCAACTAGACGGTATAAAACCAAAGAACAAGGGAATATCGTCACTGCTTAAAATTAGCACCTCCTTCTAATTGACGCCACCACATTTTCTGGTGTTAAGTACCATCTTCTTATTAGTACAGCAACTATTAAACAATGTAAAGCCACATGTTAAGGCAAGACAAAGTTTTGTTTTATTTGCCAGAAACAGTTCAATTATCATATTAAATTTATAGTCTCAGGATAGATCTTGTAGACAACTTTACAGCAGTTGGTAAAAGCTGTATCAAACTTTGAATATCTTGCTACAAGTTTCATCATGTTTTACATGAATATCCATCTCTTTAACTCACTTTTCACCTCCTCCTTCTAATTAACACTGACCTTTTATAAGCACCGCAGATTAATTTACAAGTTCATAATAAGTGCCACGGTGCAAATCAAAAGTAATTCTGTACTCGTTATGCTAATGTAAGTTCCGAAGCCAAGGGTCCACAAACCCTGGCCCGTGACCTGCTAGACATCAGAAAGCCACTCTTAATAATGTTTTATCTGACATAAATATTTAAAGCCTATTTCCTCATTTCCCATATTTCCCCAACTCATCTTCATTAAAAGACTATATAACTTATCATTATCTTGCAGTCGGTACAAAATAGAATTTCTTGCCAAAATTATTTTGATGTAATCGTGAGATCAAGGTTCACGCCGAAGTAAGTACTGACAATGTATGATTATGCATTGCTTATGAAAGTGCGGGGTCGAAAGGTTAACGATTATCAGGCAGGGATTCAGTAACTTCAAATATAGCAACAACCCCTTGCCTAAGACCATGTGCACATTATGTCGGATAAGTTTTCACTTCGTTGCGCTTCGTTTTGTCCTCAGTGAGAACAGCACCCAAAAACTAATTCGTTGTACAACGTATCACTTTTAAAACCGCCGCGTGGCGACATAAAAATCACTGCGGAGTGACGTGTTTTGTATGTAAAAAGAAGGCCTATCCGAGGTGCTTCTCAAGTCGTTGTGAAAACCTATCCACTACATTGTGAACACCGCCTAAGAAAGTAAACCCGGTGTTATCAGTCTACCGTATTTATCGCGAAAGTAGCTTAAGCTACTTCTCAAGAGTGGATATTTTGGTTCCCTTTACTTCACCGGTGGGTAAGTTCTAAAAACCACACAGACCTTTTAAGCAAGTGCGTTAATTCTTTAATGTCTTGCTTAGTTTGATTTCAGCTCAATTTCTAAAGCAGTTTATCTGCTTTATTCATCAGAACAGGAGGTCAACACACCCTTGCTTGCGAAAGGCTGTAAACATCAATATCTGAGTATACTTTCTACTATTAATTGTCCCTTGGTAGGCCCGATATGGTATTACGTTAGATTTACCAAGTTTAAAATTTCTTTATACCTATCTATTGCAAGCTAGATTGTCAACGCCTGATTTTCTAGCATTCTATAACATCCCGCATTGTCTACAGGCTACGAAAATGTAAACGCACTTTAGTTCCAATTAAATTAAGTAAACTCTATAAGAAATTACAAACGAAGCAATTCTGGAGCATCAAATGGAATTCAACAGCTATGTCTCTAGAGTAAGGATCAAAACATCACAATGTTCCCCTGTCAACACAAACGTTTAATAGTGCCCAAATTAAGACAAAGGATAACAATAAGGAGAGGCTGCAAAAAAACGTAGCATTGGTTATAGATGTATGTTTGACAACAGACGATTGAGGTAAAATAAAACCATATCAACATGACGCATAGCACTTGGTAAATAAAACTTGTTAAAATCATGTCGTTTGATGTTTAAAACAGTACCAGCAGAATAGGGTGTTCCCGGTAGACCAGAAAAAGTTTTATAAGGAATTAAATGGCGAGTATTGTACAGAAAGACCGGTGCCAAAAGCAGATGAAAGCCAAAAGTTCTGGAGTCAAGTATGAAGCCAAAAAGAAGACCACAATAAGGAAGCGGAATGGCTGAAAGAACTAAAGGAGATACAATTCCCAAAGCAACTTCAACTATTAACAACACAGAGGACGGTACAAGAAATACGAAAACATATGAGAAATTGGAAAGCACCTGAACCAGATGAAGTTCAAAGCTTCTAGATGAAAAAGCTCAGTAAATGTCATCATAGAATTGCAGAGCAGTTTAATGTCTTTATTTGCGGTTAAACATAAATACCAACATGGCTTGCTACGGGAAGAACTGCTCTTAGCCGGAACGATCTTGCGAAGGGAAATACCATCAACAACTACAGGCCAATATCGTGCTTGCCCATTATGTGGAAGCTGCTTACAGGAACTATCCCAGACCGGATGTCTAAACATCTTGAAAATAAAATTCTACCTACAGAACAAAAAGGAGAAAGAAGAACTATAGAGGTACTAAAGACCAACTCTTGATTGATAAAACCATTCTAAGAAGTAGTAAATAGCAAAAAAAAACCAACTTGGAAGTGACATGGGTCGACTATTGTAAAGCCTATGACATGAGTCCCCATTCATGGATAACTGAATGTTCTAAATCTCTTTAGCATTGCATCAAATTAAGAGTGTTTTCTAAAAAAAAGCATGAAAAATTAGAGGACAGAATAAACATCTCATGGGCAGAACGTAGGTGTTCTAGAAATCAGTAAAGGTATATTCCAAGGTGGTAGTCCAGCCCCCTTAATTTCTGTTATATGAATGATACTGTCTATTTTAAGACGGAAGCTGGATACGAATTCAAAGATAGGGAACAAAGAATCGACCACCTGCTTTTCATGGATGATTTAAAGCTGTATGCAAAAGACGAGTGTCAAATAAGCTCGTTCATTGACACAGTTCATGGATTCAGCACTGGAATATCATTTGGGATGAAGAAATGTGGCCTTCTGGTGTTAAAAAGAGGCAAGATAAAGACTGCAGATGGGAATAATTTCCACCAGGGCAAGTTATGAAGCAGACTGGTGATGAAGGATACAAGTATCTAGGAAGTTTAGAGGTGGAGGATGTAATAGAAAAGGACATGAAGACTAAATACCGGCACAAATATTTGGAGAGACTGAAGCTCATATTAAAGTCAAAAATTAATGATAGAAATAATTCCAGGCAATTAAAACGTGGGCAATGTCATTATTAAGATATGGTGCAGCAGCAATACATTAGAACAATGAGGAACTACAGAATCTGGAAAGGGAAGCAAGGACGCTATTAACAATGTATGATGCTTTTCATCCAAAAGGTGACATTGATTATCTTTATGTGGCACGGAAAAAAGTTGGAACAGGAATAATAAGCTGCCAAGGTAGTGTGTGATCAGAGGGGAATTACTAACAAGGCATGCAAGTGACCCATTACTGGTACAGATGAAGGACTCTGATATTATGATATCATGGAATCTGATATTTTCGAGGATAAAGTAGAATAGAAGAGAGGTAGACAGGGGAAAGGCAAGGATAGATGGAGGAAAATGAAGATGTATGGTCAATTTCTAAGGGATGCCAAGGAAGGATCTGAATGAGAAAAGGCGTAGCTGTGGGTAAACAAAAGTAACCTCAAGCCTGAAGCAAAGGCATTAATATGTGCCGCCCAAGAACAGGCACTTTGGACAAATTGTGCAAAGGATAGAACTTATCACACAATGGAAAGAGAGAAGTGTGGGTTGTGCTGGCATATTATAAGCAAATGTAAAGTATTAGCTAAGAAAGAATACAAAAGAAGACATGACAATGTCGACAAAATCCTCCATAGAGTGACGTGTGGTAAGTTTCAGCTAGAAGAAATGTGAGAAGGGGAGAGAAATATTGGCCTTTGACGTGAAATAATTACGATGCTGACAAAAAGTTGATGTCAGTCCTATTGCTGTGGGTGTGTAGAGGACAATAAGCAAGAAACTAGATGGCTGAATTGAAATTATTAGGGTGAATATCAAGACAGAATCCTTACAGAAAACAGTACCTCCTTGGAATGACAGAGATTCTTTGGAAAGTGCTTGCATAATAATAGTGATAATAATAATAATACTAGAGGCATAGAAAAGAGAACGAAGTATCAGCAGATGCCATTTGAGACGAGAGAAACATGTATCAGTTATAGGGCAGAGGTAGTTCCCTGTTGGCACTCTATAATACCATATCCAGCTAAATGCTGAGCAGATTCTCATATAATATTATCCTTTATTTTGCTTGTCAGTGCATTTATCACCTTAGAACTTCAGAAATGTGTAAAATGTTCTACTTCAATTTTGAAATTTAGCTTTAATTTTAAAAGCCTCAGCATTGCTTCTAAGAATATCTATTTAACAATCATATTTCATCACCAGTCTGGGTGGATTGTCCCTGAATTTAACACTTTCAATGTACAACAATATAGTAGTCCATAATATATCTACTGAAAATGTGTGCATAAGAGTTTCGTCTAGCATTTAATGGACTAGGATGGGGGCACACATTTACAGATAAAAATAGTGCAATAAATTATTTCATGTCGCACAGAAGTAATCCAATCTGGTAACCAATTACACTTGAAAGCTTGTGTACACACAGCTAGTGGCTCATCTACTGTTACACATATGTCAGTCTAGAATTAAATGGTAATAAACTGTTGAATTATGGCAGAATTTGGAAATGATGAAACAGAGCAAATATAAGAACTATTGAAATAAATCTCTTGTGCAATGTACGTCTTAGAAACATGCTCATAATAAATGTGCAATGTAAATCTTAGAAACATGCTCATAACAAATGTACCTTGTTTACATGAAGGCAGTGTATATATTCAAATAAATGAATCACATACACCCAGCCTCACAGAAACATTTCATAAACATTTGGTGCTACAGAATGCTGTACCACAAACCTTTACTGTGGATACCCTGCTCTAGGAAATGATATTGCAACAGTTCATAATTCAAGTTTCAAACTACAGCAGGCATTCCTTCTGTAAAACAATTATCTACATGAACGTCTTTGGCAACATGTTGGATAAATGAAGTTACAAGGAACATTTAAGATATCTACCTGTATGTTTAATAATGACAAATGGATACAAATGTATTGTATTTCATTCTTTATCCACTCTTTTATGTGTAATGGGCTTTGGGGGGGGGGGGGGGGGGAGAAAGGGTTCTGTTTCAAAATTTGACCCATTTTATGAAAATTAAGGGCAAAAAAAATTTTTTGGGGGTCTAAAAAACGCAATTAAAAATACCTTAAGTCCAATTGAAGATTTTTTGGTTCAGCGCAATGAAATTAAAGGCTAGTAGCTATTCAAGATTAGTCTGCCACATGGGTAAAAATCCTATTTGCCCCTGGATATCAACTCTCCTAGAACTGTTAAGTATCTCAATGATAACCCTTGTTCAACAAATACTTCTTCAAATAAACCAGTCTTACAACTGCATCTCCTTACTTTTCACTGGTTACAATCAAATTGGCAAATGATGTATATCTTTCAGGGTGAGTGCTGCCCCATTTCTTTACTTTGATGATAAATTATTACACCTTTGCTGGGACATGATTTGAAGTACATCAAATGGGTTTGAGACTGAAATAGTGTTATAACTGGGCATCACATAGTTGTCCCATTAACTCCTTAACTTCCATTGGTGGATATCAACATCTAGCTATACACAATGTTCATGACCAGCATCTCTGCCATGGAATTTAACCATAAGTGGACCCACACTAATCAATCCTAAGCCCATTTAAAGTTTCAAACTATCATCTAAACGAGAGAATTTGAAATCTGAAATTTAAAAAATATACTACAAAAATAGAAATATATCATTAATGAAATCTGGTTATTTGGGTTATGGGTTTGAATTCCAATCAGTATCCCATCCTATTTCTCTAGTATCTTTTTCAAAGCTATAATCTCAAAACCTTTTTCTTCTACATAATGATCCCTTAGGACTACAGACTTAAACAGTTTATTGTAATTACAGTAACATCCCAGTTTTGTGATGAACCATGTCCTCATACTAACACAGACTTGAACCATTCACAATGGTCCACTTGTTTCTGCTGATTTGAAGCCATACTTTCTTATCCGCGATCAGATTAGCACCAAAGATGGATTACTCTGCCGTGCAG